>PVKE010032052.1:0-18674 GCA_004027555.1 Craseonycteris thonglongyai
GGGGGGGACAGTTGTGGGGGGAGGTGGGAGTGGGCACTAGATATAAGGTGACGGAAGGGGAACTGATACTGAGTGATGGGCACATAATACGATGCATGAATGATGTGATGTGGACTTGTACATTTGTAAACTATCTCATTGTTACCAACCAATATAACCTCATCAAATTTAACAATAAATAAAAAATAAAGTTATTTGTTTCAGCTGTAGGACAAATTTTGAGACTCTGTTTGTATAATTTTGGACGTTATAACCAATGAAAATTTAACATTCATGATATAAAATGTTCCTGCCAAATCAGGTACACTCTGCTTATGAGGAATATTTAATGCACTGGTCAATGTAATATATTCCTTTCTTCTAATTGCTTTGAGAAAATTTTAGAAATACAACTCGAAAAAAAAAAAGATGAGAATTCAGGACTATGGATAAAACATACAAAAAAAAAATCACCTCTTTTCTTTATAAAAAATTAACATTAGCAATTTATCATTCCTCCTGTTCACAGTGGCATCAACACTAGTGTCAAACATACTATTATTAATTTCTTTCTATATTGATAGTAATATTCACCTCTATATTATTAAATGTAGGAAATTTTCATTTAAGATCATGTCAGTATGCCTGAGAGATTCATTATTTGAGCAAGAAAGTTATACTATGAGTGAGAATCCTTAAAGAAAATTTAGAGACTACTTAACTTGGTTTTCTGACAAGGCCATAGGCCAGAGCTCTTCAGAAGGACTTTACATAAAGATGTCATGGACTAGACATCATTCTTTTTAGCCACTTAGTATTATATCTCAGCATCCTTCCTTTGTGGGGCAATTCCACACATTATAAGTCTTCATAGCAGGAGAAATAGATTCCCGTCCCAGAAGTGAGAAAATATTAGAACTTCACTTCTCAGGTACCCTTGAAAGTCAGTTTAAAGGTGAACCTGGACTTGCTGATCACATGCATCCAAATCAGGCTATAATTCAAAAGCAAGTCTCTCTAGTTTGGAAGCATTAGCAGTTGCTATAAGGTTGACACATTGGCAGAGTACAAAATGTGGCAGCTGGTACTCAATGAAGGCAGCAACAGTTTCATCATCAGGCCAGTGGTGGGTGGGAATCCTACTTTTAAGCATGTAACCTGGTTCTGCAGTCTCCCAACTACACTGAGATATCCCTAATATCCCCCTAGTCAATTTCTATCCTGCTAAAATTAGCTAGTGTTTGCTTCTATTGTTTCCCAAACAATAGAAACAAAATTCTGTCCCTATTTTAGAAAATCAATTTAATAGGATTTTTGCTAATGAGCAAAAATAAAGAATTATTGAATTATAAGAGGAATGTGAAACTGATTATTTATTAAATGTCTATACCTATTAAATAATGTTAACTCTAGTAATTATCACTAGTTGTCAGTCAAAATCCGAAAGATCTTTTCTCAGATTGATCCCTGCTGACTTTCCCTTTCTTTGTCCTGAGTTGGATTCAGCTCTTCTGCTTCTCCCTTCTAATATTACTCTATTTTTATGATGAATTAAATGATACAAAAACAGTTGATAGTTGTTACAATATGTCTGTAACCCATTTATACGTTGCTTACCAAGAAATATGGCTCCTAGGGATCACACGTGTTAAAGTAGATCCAAGAACATTGGTTAAGCTAATGTTCAACCCTAAATCATTTTTAAAGATTTATTTTTATTGTTTTTTGACAGAGAGAGAGACAGACAGAGACAGGGAGAATGGGGAGGGCCCAGAGCAGTCTCCATAGTTGACAGCATTAGTTTTCCATATCGTTTCACTCCACAGGTGGGCATGGGGCTGCACAGGGCAGGAACTGTTTCAGGAGCCTCCCACATAGGCCCCAGCAAGAACTGAACTGGGAGCATACCCCAGTTCAGCATATGGGTCCGCATGGGCCGGGCGGGGATTTGATCCTCCAGCTCCAGTGTTGCAAAGCGAGTGCTCAACCCCCTGAGCCATCCCCACTTCCCCCAGCCCTAAATCTTAAACACTGGCTTTCTAAGGACCAGCTACAATCACCTTTTCTCTGTCTCAAGGAGAATGTTTCTGAACTCGGGTAACCAGGCTTAGGCACAATGACATAGTTAATCTTTTTCTCTTTATTATCTATGTAAATTATACCTACATTATCATCATCTAATAACTAAAGTTGACCTTCCTCCTCCCACACCATATCCAGGCCTGAATCACTGCCATTATTTCATTTGGATATTTTTGTATTTATGTACCGAAATCTGCTCTTATATTAAAGGGTCCATCAATTCAAAGTAGTAATCTTTATCTGACCAGAGCCACACACACAGAAAGTTAATTTTAACTAATAATTTATAATAAAAAAATTTTATTTCAAACAGATAATAAAAAAACTGTTGGTTTTTTTTAAGATTTATTTTATTGTTTGAGAGAAGATGGGTGCAGGGGAGAGAAACAGAGACAAAGGAGAGGGCCCAGAGCAGTCTCCATACTTGTAGGTCATTAATCATGACATGGTTTCATTCTATTCCATACAGGTGGATGTGGGGCCTCAGGGAACATGAATCTAACCAGGGGCCTCTCCCATGAAAGGCAAGAACCTTCACCACTGAGTCATCCCAGTGGTTACCAGTTGGGCATGTTTGGTATATGAGGTTTCACAGACTGGGGCCAGAAATTGAATACTGGACCTTGTGATTGTGAGGAAAGCACTCAAGTACTGAGCTATTCCAGCATTTTTAGGAACTAATTATTTTTTTAAGCAGTTATTACCAATGTGGAGTGAAAATAAATACATTTTGTATTTAGAAACAGTTGAGTTTTTATTAATTCCTTTTCGATCTCAAAAGAAATAGTGCATATTTAAATTGATTTTCATTTTTCTCAAACATCATAACATTATTTTGTCAGTACTGTCAGGTCCTACCATTTGAAACCAATTCTCAAAAATAATATTTCTGCATGTAGTAATTAACATATATTAAATGATCTTGCCTTGTGAGTTTTATACATATGAGTAAATCTTAAATTTAAACTTTGTTATATGCACCCTAGAGAAAGACTATAACTATCAAATTTAATTTTTAAGCTGTACTTTTAATAATCATTTAAAGGAAGCTGATGAAATATAAGTTTAATGCTGAAGATCAAAGACTGCCAAATTGTGTGGATTTAAATGCTGTCTTCACCATTTATTAAATCTTTAATCTTAGTCAGGTAACTGAGTCTTTCTATGGTCCTATTTCCTAAAATGTAAAATGGGGATAACAGTGGATCTTGGTATGATAATTAAAAGAGTTAATATACAAAACATGGAAGTTTGCTAGCACAAAGTAGTTGTGCAATAGATGTTAACTATTGTCATCATCATTGTTCCTGATATAGATAATAGGAAGTAGTATCATGAAATTGCAGAAGCTGGGATGGCTCAGTGGGTTAAGCTCTTGCTTTGTTGCCCTGGGGACAGAGGACCAAATCCTGGTCCCAGACCATGTAGACCCATATGCTGAACTGGGGCATGCCTCCTATGCAAAAGGCTTTCAGCCCAGTTCCTGTCCTGTGTGAACTTTGCCTACCTGTGTGGAACAAAACCATGTCAAAAAATTATGACATACAACTATGAAAACTGCTCTGGGCCCTCCCCACTTCTCTCTGTCTTTCTCTGTCTCTTTCTCTCTCTGTCTCTGTCAAAAACAATAAACTAAATGTTTTTAAAGTTGAAAAAAAGTATCTTGAAATTCAAAAAAGGAGTGCCCTGAAGTCAAAAGATTCAAATACAAAAACCCTTATGACATGTAAAATCTGTATGCTCAAATTTGGATCTGAATATTAATATTTATATGCAAGAACTGCCTACTGCCAAAAACACTTGTGCATAGTAGATGTTGGTAATGCTAGAAAAAAATAATACATCTTCTGCTTAAAAAAAAAAGATCTGTTTCTATCATAGATTTTTCAAGAGTTCTACTACAACTTTGCAAACACAACCATTTTATAAATGTCTACACTGTACATATCTGCTTTATTTTTTTCTTAGAGTGATACTAATTCCCCTTGTCCATTTGTATTTAAACCTCCATACCAAAAGTTGTGATGTAAAAGTCATGTCCTTCTTTCAGGAAAAATAAAAATGGATTACACTTTTCTCAAAATAATTATCTTCTGAAACATGAGGTCTGACAAAGAAATCCCCTAACTCATTCTAGAGAAAGTGCTCTATACATCATTGCTAAATATCACTACAGTTACCTTTGAAATACTCTTTAGGAAGTTATATACCAATGCCAGCCCGTAGTCCACGCTTCAGAGCAATTTTGGAACTCTTTTTCTGGAATGGCCATTGGAGCTGTTATTATACTACATTTAATGTGCTGAATGTCATCAAAAGGTATTTTTCTCAAATTTTTTCTTTATCTTTAGAAGAAAAATAAAGTCATTGGGGTGAGACTGGGTAAGTAGGGAGGGTGTTCCAATACAGTTATTTGTTTACTGGGCAAAAACTTCTTCACAAACAGTGCCAGGTGAGTTGGTGCATTGTTGTGATGCAAAAGCCATGAGTTGTTGGCAAAAGGTTCAAGTTGTATTGTCTACCTTTGTCATGCAGCCCTTTTAGCACTTCCAAATAGTCAACTTGGTTGACTGCTTGTTCATTTGACACAAATTCATAATAAACAATCCCTCTGACATCAAAAAAATGTTAGCAACATCATTTTGAGTCTTGATTTGGACTGACAGAACTTTTTTGGTTACGGAGATTGGCTGACTTCCATTGTATACTTGGATGCTTTGTTTCAGGGTCATATTGGTACACTCATGTTTTATCACCAGTGATAAGATGTCCCAAAACATCATCTTACCTCTCCAAAAGGTCTTGGCAAACTTTAAGTCTCATTTGCTTTTGTTCATTTGTGAGCTCCTTTTGGGTCATTTTTGCACATGCCTTTCTCATGCCAAAATTTTCAGTGAATATTTTTCTATCTCTTTATCGATGGTGACTTGGTCTACTATGGTTCCCACAGTCAGCTCACAATTCAACAAATTTTTGTGATGTTTTCATCAGTTCTCCTTGTTACTGAGGCCCTGACCTCTCTTCATCAGTGATGCTTCCTCCCCTCAAAAACAATGTTTAATCCATTTGTGCACTGCCATTTTCTTCATGGTATTATCCCCACAATCTTGGATTAACATGGCTCTGATTTCACTTCCACTCTTGCCAAGTTTAACAAGAAATTTAATGTTTGTTTGTTGTTATAATTTGAGCTCCCTCATCCTCCCAACAGCACAGAATAACACACAACAACAATAATCAATGCCACTCAGAAAGATACCACCACATGTTGACACAAACACAACTGTGGACACTGCTATACCATGGTTATAAAACCTTACCAAGGTTTTTGTACAGTGCTGCCAACATAAGCACATGGTAGTAAGTTTGAGAACTTAATTATTTGAGCTCGTAGAGTTACTATTCTTATCGTTTACTGTTTCCAAGACAAATGTGTATTCTATAGCTAAAATCAAGGTGATTTTAAAATCTTTCAGTCCCTGTGCCCAAGCTTAGAACTGTGGACAAAATTTTTCTGACAGTTCTGCAAACTCAGCTCTCTTTGATGTAGTTGTATATGTAATTTTGTACCTTGATTGGGTCTCCTGACCTGGGACTGAGACTGAGTGCAGCAAGAGTATTTAGGAGATGCATAAATACAAGAAATGGATAAGAAAATGTAAAGTTGAGGTATGAAGGATACTTTAGGGTTCTCCAGAGAAACATAAGGTAGAGATACAGAAATACATAGATATATAAAGATATAGATGAGCTAGATGAAGATGGATAGATAGATGATAGATAGATAAATAGATAGATAGATGACAGATAGATAGAGATAGGTAGAGATGATAGAGATAGAGATTACAGATAGAGATTAAAGACAATTTATTAAGCGCAGACGTCATCAAGATGGCAGTGTGAGAAGAGCTCTTGAAACCTCTCCTGGAAAAACAACTTAGACAACTAAAATCCAACCAGAGAATCCCTAAGCAGTGCACATCCTCAGCTGAGAGACCCAAGAAAATTCCTAAAGCTGGAGAAACAGAGGTGACTGAGAAGAAATGGAGCAGTGTGGAGACAGGCCGCATAATGCAACCCGGAGACCCACCCAGTGACCGACCCAGAGGCTGACCTGAGTCCAACAGAGGAGAGATTGACTGAAGTGAGAGTGTGGGGGTGCGGGTTGAGGTATGGAACAACTCTAGGCAGGTTAGAGGCCTGGAACAGACAGAGGTGGAGGCGCAGACAGACAGAGCACAGGGTGGATGACCCTGTGATGCAATCAGACCTGTGCCTTTCCCAACAAATCCCACCTCCACTCTTCCCACTGAAGCCAGGAGAGGGAAGCCACCATTGCCCCATGAAGCAAACAGACCTGTGCCTTTTTGAACAAGCCCTGCCCCCACCTGCCCACTGAAGCCTACAGAGGGATCTAGGTGTGGCAGCTTCTGACAGCAGTGGGATCTCAGAGGCATAAAATACCATCGCTCACTATAGCTTCCCAAAGAGGAGGCATACAAAGACCAGGGAAACTGAGTCAAAGAGAAGCCCATCTCCTAGGAAGTCTCCAACTGTGAGAAAATGAAATAAATAAGAGGAAATATTATAAGACACTAATACCAGCTAGGAAGTAAAAAAACAAAGATACCTTCACATCTACCAAGGGAAAATTCCTCATGTCCAGGAAACAAAACGTTTCAGCAGCGATGAATAACCCATTGAACAAAGGAGCTCAAAAAGAAAGAGAAAAATCTGCAGGAAAGGAACTTGAAGATATGGAATTATATGAGCTAAATGACAGAATTCAAGGTTGCAATTATGAAAATGTTCAAAGAGATCAGAGAAAACTGGTAGAGAAAACTGGTACAGTATACAGAACGAGCTAAATAATCTAAAAAAGGAAATGGAATCTATGAAAAAGATGCAAATAGAAATTCTAGAGATTAAACAACACAATAAAAGAAATGAAAAATGAAATAGCTAGCATAGGAAGCAGAGCTGACCAGATTGAGGAAAGAATTAGTGAAATCAAAGACAAAAATCTGGAAATGTCACAGGAGGAAGAAGAGAGAGAACTAAAAGCTAAAAGAAATGAAAGATATCTACAAAAACTATCTGACTCCATTAGAAAATAGAATATAATAATAGGCATTCCAGAGGGAGCAGAGGAAAAGATGGGCACAGAGAATCTATTCAGAAAAATAGTAGATGAGAACTTCCCAAATCTATGGCAAGAACTAGAACCTCAAATCCAAGAAGGAAACAGGACCCCTAGCTACTTGCATCCTAAAAGATCCTCTCCAAGGCATATTATACTCAAAGATAAAGAAAGAATCCTCAAGGCGGCCAGAACAAAGAACATCATAACCTATAAAGGAAAGCCCATCAGACTCTCATCAGATTTCTCAACAGAAACTCTACAATCCAAAAGGAAATGAAACAAAGTAATAAAAATATTAAAGGAGAAAAATTACCAGCCAAGAATCCTGTACCCAGCAAAGTTATCCTTTAAATATGAAGGAGGAATAAAGACCTTTACAGACAAACAAAAACTGAAGGGAATACTCCAACACACGGCCAGCATTAAAAGAAATATGGAAGGAGGCCACTGGACCTGAAACAAAAAGTAAAAGTAAATAGAAATAAACTGGAACAACAAAAAATAAAAAAGGGGAGAAAGTAAAGACTTAAGTTTCCAAAGAGAATGGAGATAAGAAACATCCTTAAGGAAAGGAACCACTGCATATATGAAACTTTGTTTTACATAAAATTCATGGTAACCACTGAAAAAGAACTTAGAACTGGGACACATAAAAACAAAAGGTGAGAATACAAAAAAAAAAACACAGGCATAAACACCATCAAACTAAAATAATCAATGGGAAGAAAAAAGCAAAGAAACAATAAAAAAAAACAACTACCAGAAAACAAAAGATAAAATGGCTATAGGAAATCCTCATATATCAATCATCACCCTAAATGTAAATGAGCTGAACTCACCAATAAAAAGAAACAGAGTAGCAAACTGGATTAAAGAACAAAACTAACCTTATGCTGTCTATAAGAGACACACCTCAGCCACAATGACAAACACAGACTCAAGGTTAAAGGATGCAAAAAATACTCCAAGCAAATGGCACCCAGAGAAAAGCAGGTGTAGCCATGCTTATATCTGACAAAGCAGACTTCAGGATCAAAAAGATAATAAGAGACAAAAATGGACATTTCACAATGATAAAGGGAACAATACAAGAAGATATTACACTTATTAATATATATGCCCCCAACCAAGAAGCACAAAAATTTACAAAGCAACTACTAACAGATCTAAAAGGAGAAACTGACAAAAACACAATTGTAGTAGGGAACTTAAACACCCCATTGACAGCCATGGACAGATCATCTAAACAGAAAATAAACAAAGAAATATCAGCTTTAAATGACACAACAACTGGACATAATTGACATTTGCAGGTCACTTCATCCTAAAACACAGGACTATACATTATTTTCTGGTACACATGGAACATTTTCAAGGATAGACCACATGCTGGGATGCAAAGCTAGCCTCAATAAATTTAAGATCGAAGTGATACCAAGTGTATTCTCCAATCACACAGCTTTGAAATTGGAGATCAACTACAAAAAGAAAGCAGGAAAAACCACATAACATGGAGATTGAACAACATGCTATTAAAAAATGACTGGATCAAAGAAGACATAAAAGAAGAAATTAAAAAATACATAGAAACAAATGACAATGAAAACACAACATGCCAAAATTACTGGAATGCAGCAAAAGCAGTAATAAGAGGGAATTTTATATCATGACAGGCCTTTCTCAAGAAACAAGAAAAATTACAAGTAAACAACCTAATATCACATCTTTAAGAACTAGAAAAAGAAGAAGAAAAAACACCCAAATCTGGCAGAAGGAGCATTGTGTGGGGAGGGGGGAGTGGGCACCAGATATATCGGGTTGGAGGGGGACCTGATTCTGGGAGCTGGGCACATAATGCGATGCATGGGTGATGTGATGTGGAGTTGTCCATTGGGAAACTGTCTGATTGTTACCAACCAATGTCACCCCATTAAATTTAACAATAAAAAAATTAAAAAAAAAAGATGCAATAGAAGAAAAGGCAAGATTTGACTACATAAATATAAAAAAAAAAAAAAAATTAAAGCAGAATTAAATGAAATAGAGAATTAAAAAACAATAGAAAAAATTAATACAACAAAGAGCTGGTTCTTTGAAAAGATTAATAAAATTGACAAATTCCTGGCTAGCATTACCAAGGGAAAAAGAGAAAACACACAAATTATCCGAATTAGAAATGAAAGAGGGGAAATTACAACAGATACCACAGAAATACAAAGGATCATACAAAAAGACTATGAAGGACAATATGCCACCAAATTTTGCAACCTAGAAGAAATGGACATGTTTTTATAAACATATAGTCTACCTAGACTGAATCAAGAAGGACTGGATAACCTAAACAAGCCAATCAATAGTAAGGAAATTGAAAGAATCATCCAAAAACTTCCCAAAAGCAAGAGTCCAGGACCAGATGGTCTCATTAACGAATTTTACCGGGCATTCAAATAGGAACTAACACCTATCCTTCTCAAACTTTTCCAAAAAATTTGAAGAAGAGGCTATACTTCCCAACTCATTCCATGAGGCCAACATTACCGTAATACCAAAGCCTGGTAAGAAAATCATAAAAAAAGAAAACTATAGAACAAAATATCTGGTGAACATCAATGCAAAAATCTTAAACAAAATACTAGCAAGTAGAATACAAAAATGCATTTAAAAGACTATACATCACAATCAAGTGGGGTTTATCCCAGGGGCACAGGGATGGTACAACACATGTAAATCAATCAATGTAATACACCAAATAACAAAATTAAAGATAAAAAACATATGATTAGACCAATTGAGGCAGAAAAAGCATTTGACAAGAGACAACATCCATTTATGATCAAATGACTTAATCAAATGGGTATAGAAGGAAAAAACCTCAACATAATAAAGGCCATATATGAGAAACCTTCAGTGAAATTTATACTGAATGGGGAGAAATGGAAACCTTTTCTTCTAAAATTGGGAATGAGACAGGAATGTCTCCTGTCACAGTGCTAATAAAAATAGTGCTGGAAGTCCTAGCCAGAGCCATTAGGCAGGAAAAAGAAATAAAAGGCATCCAAATTGGAAAAGAAGAAGGTAAACTGTTACTTTTTGCAGATGATGTGATCCTTTATATAGAAAACCCCAAAGACTCCACCAGAAAACTGTTAGAAATAATAAATGAATACAGTAAAGTTGCAGGATACAAAATCAATGTACAAAAATCCACAGCTTTTTTATACACAGACAATGAAACTTCAGAAAAAGAAATGAGAAAAATGATACCATTTGCGATCAAAACAAAAATAAAATTCTTAGGCATAAACTTAACAAAGAACATGAAGGACTTATACACGGAAAACTATAAGACACTACTAAAAGAAATTGAAGAAGATACAAAGAAATGGAAAGATAGTCCATGTTCATGGATTGAAAGAATCAACATAGTTAAAATGGCCATATTACCCAAAGCAATACATAGATTTAATGCAATTCCCATCAAAGTCCCACAGACATTCTTTCAATAAATAGATAAAAAAAAATTATTAGGTTCATATGGAACCACAAAAGGCTCCAAATTGCCAAAGCAGTCCACCAGGGAAAAAAATAAATAAGGCTGGAGGCATCACACTCCCTGACTTTAGTCTATACTACAAAGCATCAATAATCAAAACAGCTTGGTGCTGGCAGAAAAACAGACATACAGACCAATGGAACAGAATAAAAAACCCAGAAATAAACCCACAAATATATGGACAGATAATCTTTGACAAAGGAGCAAAAAATATAAAATGGGGAAAAGAAAGCCTCTTCAGTAAATGGTGCTAGGAAAATTGGAAAACTACATGCAAAAGAATGAATCTGAACTGTGAACTGTTACCATATACCAAAATTAACTCGAAGTGGATTAAGGACCTCCACATAAGATCTGAAACTATTAAGTGCATAGACGAAAGCATCGGCACTAAACTTAGACCTTGGGCTTGGAGAGCACTTTATGAACTTGATCCCAAAGGCAAAAGAAGTAAAAGCAAAAATAAATGAATGGAACTATATCAAACTTAAATGCTTCTACACTGCAAAGGTCACCATCAACAAAGTAAAAAGAAAACCAACTGAATGGGAGAAAATATTTGCAAATAATGCCTCTGATAAGGGGCTATTATCTAAAATATAAAAAGAACTCATACAACTCAACTACAAAAAAACAAATGAGCTTGGAAAAAGGTGGTGGCATGAGAGGAGAACCCCGATGCCTACCTGGGAAGGGACTTATGAACAAAGGGGAATCCACAGGGGAAACCCTGAGAATCACCCTCAACTGAGAGAACCACACAACGCAGAACACCCAAAGGTTAGAGGAAAAAGGGGAGAAAGGCAGGGGGAAGGGAAAGCAGCAATTCAGGGACAGGGACTCAGAGTGCAGCCCAGGGCAAGCAAAAACAAAGGGGGATGGGGGGACTACAGTCAAAGTGGAGCTAGATCGAGGGTGGGCTGGAAGCTGACACCTAAGAAGCATGGAAGCCCCACAAGACTGTGGACAATTTAACATCCAAACTCAAGAGACAGCATGCAGTGCCCTAATCAGATCATGGAGCCTAAAGTGGAACAGGGACTGTGGAGCAGGGCGGCTGCACTTCCTGGTGGGTGGGGTGAGAGCAGGAATTCAGCCCACAGCAGCTCGACACCCCTGATTTATAGAGGAGATTGACTGTGAGGGAGCACCTTCTGAAGACAGGGCTCTTGGAGTGAGGGCTGGGGTTTGAATGGGCATAACTGCATTAGACATGCTTAGAGTGAATCCGGTGGTCTCAGCAGAGCCGCAGGCATAGAGCGGCTGCCGGCCAAGCTGTGGCCTGTACACCCAGGGCTTTCTGCACCCGCTGACCAGGCCACTGCAGCACTGCCGCCGGCGCACAGACAATGGAGCTGCTGACCTGGGCCACCGCATCGCCACTGCCGACGCATGCAACCTGGTTTTTGGCGCACCACTGACTGGGCCACAGCTGTGCCCCCTCCCACATGGCCAACAGGGCCTCTGCCAAGCCCTGACCCACCCGCGCCGCCACCCTGCAGGCATGGCTCACAGATGCGATTAAAGCAAAAGCAGCAGATCAGAGAGGAGAAAGACTGGAGCTCCTGCGCCCCGCCCACAATGAACCACCAGCCCCCCTGCTGAAAGAGGAATCTGCTATTGTGTCTCAGGCCCGCCCTAGCTCCTACTCACACGCCCCCACCACTGCCACATCCTCACTACCCTGATTTCTAATAGCTATGACAACAATCTGAAGTGCCCCAGGACACAGAAGCTGTCTACTTCCCCCAACCCTCTGCCAAAATCTCCTCCTCCCACAACTGAGCCCAAAGGAAAAAAATAAAGAGAAGCCCATCTAATACGCAAACCCGCAGAGCAAGAACATATCATGCGTAAAGCAAAAAGAACCATATAAAACACAATAAACACCTCAGAATCCAAAGCACCTCCTGAATATCAGGGGCATTCTTTAGTAAAGGAGCTTACACACTTGGAATCAAATCTAAGTGAAACAGAATTCAGAGCTGCAATAATCAAGACACTCAGAGAGCTCACTCAATACTGGCAAAGTACCCAGACACAGTTAAATTACCTCAACAAGAAATTTTCTGAGCAAAATGAGTACTTTACCAATAAAATTCAGAAGTTAGAGATGAACCAAAAGGAACTCCTCGAAATGAAAGGAATCCTGGGAGAGCTGAAAAAAGAGTTGACCAGCATAGGAAACAGGACTGACCAGCTAGAGAAAAGAATGAGTGAAATAGAAGATAGAAACATGGAAATGTCACAGAGAGAAGAAGAAAGGGAAATAAGAATCAAGAGAAATGAAAGAGCCCTGCAAGAACTCTCTGACTCCATCAGAAAGAACAATATTAGAATAATAGGGGTACCAGAAGGAAGCGAGATGAAATCTTCTCAGAGTCTACTAAAACAAATAGTGGATGAGAATTTTCCTAACCTATGGAAAGAGCTAGAACCCCAAATTCAGGAGGAAAACAGGAGCCCTAACTACCTAGACCCTAGCAGATCTTCTCCAAGGCACATTGTTCTGAAGATGACATAAACCAAAGACAAAGAAAGAATCCTCAAAGCTGCCAGGGAAAAACAAAATATAACTTTCAAAGGAAAAACTATCAGGCTCTCACCAGACTTATCAGCAGAAACCCTGCAAGCCAGGAGGGAGTGGATGCCAATCTTCAAAATATTAAGAGAGAGAAATTTCCAGCCAAGAATCAACTATCCAGCAAAATTAACCTTTACATATGAAGTAGGAATTAAGCTCTTTTAAGATAGACATAAGTTGAGGGAATTCTCCAGCTCAAAAACGGCATTCCAAAAATACTGAAGGAGGCCATTCAGTCTGAATTAAGAAATCAAAATAAATGGAGAAAAGTTGGGACAACAAAAAAAATAAACAGGAAAGAAGAAATGGATACAGGATATCCTCATATATCAATCATCACCCTGAATGCAAATGGACTGAATTCACCAATAAAGAGGCACAGGGAGGCAGACTGGATTAAAAAACAAAATCCAACCATATGCTGCCTACACAAGACACACTTCAGCCACAGAGACAAACATAGACTCAGGGTAAAAGGATGAAACACAATACTCCAGGCAAATGGCACTCAGAGAAAAGCTGGAGTGGCCATACTGATTTCTGATGAAAAAGACATCAGGATAAAAACAATAATAAGACATAAAGATGGACATTACATTTTGATAAAAGGGACAATACAACAAGAAAACATGACACTCATCAATATATATGCTCCCAATCAGGAAGCACCAAAATTTATAAAGCAACTACTAACAGATCTAAAAGGAGAATTTGACAAAAATACAATTATAGTAGGGGATCTAAACACCCCCCCCCCCCCGACAACATTAGACAGATCATCCAAGCAGAAAATAAGTAAGAATATTGCAGCTTTAAATGATACAGTGCAAGAAATGGACATAATTGACATTTACAGGTCATTCCATCCTGAAACATAGGGCTATACATTTTACTCTAGTGTACATGGAACATTTTGAAGAATAGACCATATCCTGGGACTTAAATCCAACCTCACCAAATTTAAGGGCATCCAAATCATACCAAGTGTATTCTCAGATCACAAAGTGTTGAAACTTGAGATCAATTGCAAAAGATCAAGTGCAGAGAGAACCACATATACATGGAGATTGAACAACATGCTACTAAATAGTGACTGGGTCAAAGAGGAAATAAAATAAGAGATTAAAAATAATGTAGAAATGAATGACAATGAAAACATGATGTACCAAAATTTCTGGAACACAGCGAAAGCAGTATTAAGAAGGAAATTTATATCATTACAGGCCTATCTCAAGAAACAAGAAAAACTACAAGTAAACACCCTCACATCTCATCTTATAGAGCTAGAAAAAGAAGAACAGAGGTCCCCCAAAGCCAGCAGAAGAAAAGAATTAATAAAAATTAAAGCAGAACTTAATGAAATTCAGAAAAGAAAAACAATAGATAAAATTAACTCCACAAAGAGCTGGTTCTTCAAAAAAACTCAATGAAATTGACAAATCACTGGCTAGTCTCACCAAACGGCAAAGAGAAAAATCTCATATTTCCAGAATATGGGATGATAGGGGAGAGATCATAACTGATACTGCAGAAATACAAACAATCATAAGAGATTATTATGAAAGACTCTATGCCAACAAATTCGACAATCTGAGGAAATGGACAAACTTCTAGAAACATATAATTTACCTAAACTGAACCAAGAGGATTTGGATAACCTAAGTGGACCAATCAACAGTACAGAACTTGAAACAATTATCCAAAAATTGCCCAAAGCCAAAAGGCCGGGACCAGATGGCTTTACCAATGAATTCTACCAGTCATTCAAGGAAGAACTAATGCCCATCCTCCTCAAACTATTCCAGAAAATTAAAGAGGAGGCAGTACTACCCAACTCTTTCTATGAAGCTAATATCACCCTAATACCAAAACCTGGGAAAGATAATACCAAAAAGGAAAACTATAGGCCAATCTCACTGATGATCACTGATGCAAAAATCTTAAATAAAATTATAGCTAACAGAATACAACAATGCATTAAAAAGATTATTCACCATGACCAAGTGGGATTCATCCCAGGGGCACAAGGATGGTTCAACATACGCAAATCAATCAATGTAATCCAGCACATAAACCAAACAAAGGATAAAAACCACATGATTATCTCAATCAATGCAGAAAAAGCACTCAACAAGACACAACACCCATTTATGATAAAAACACTGAATAAAATGGGAATTGAAGGAAAGTACCTCAACATAATAAAGGCCATATATGACAAACCCTGAGCAAATATTATACTGAGTGGGGAAAAGCTGAAGCCTATTTTCCTAAAATCAGGAACAAGACAGGGATGGCCCCTGTCACCACTGCTGTTCAACATAGTTCTAGAAGTTCTAGCCAGAGCAATCAGACAAGAGAAAGGAATAAAAGGTATTAGAATCGGGAGAGAAGAAGTTAAACTGTCACTCTTTGCAGATGACATGATCCTGTATATAGAAAACTCTAAAGACTCTATCAGAAATCTATTACAAATAATGGACAAATACAGTAAAGTTGCAGGATACAAAATCAATGTCCCAAAATCAACTGCATTTTTGTATGCCAACAATGAAACTTCAGAAAGAGAGATGAGAAGATCCATTCCCTTTGCCATTGCAAACAAAAAAATGAAATACCTAGGAATAAATCTAACAAAGAATGTGAAGGACTTATACACTGAAAACTATAAGACACTCTTAAAAGAAATTGAAGAGGACACAAAGAAATGGAAAGACATTCCATGTTCATGGATTGGAAGAATCAACATAGTTAAAATGGCCATACTCCCCAAAACAATATACAGATTCAATGCTATTCCAATCAAAATCCCACAGTTATTCTTTCAAGAAATAGATTTTAAAAATCATCAAATTTGTATAGAAACACAAAACACCACAAATCGCAAAAGCTATCCTAAGAAGAAAGAATAAAGCTGGGGGCATCTCACTGCTTGACTTTTATCTGTACTACAAAGCCTCAGTAATCAAAACAGCTTGGTACTGGCAGGAAAAACAGACCCACGGGTCAATAGAACAGAATTGAAAAGCCAGAAATAAACCCGCAAATTTATGGACACATTATTTTTGACAAAGGAGCGAAAAATATACAGTGGGGAAAAGAATGCCTCTTCAGTAAATGGTGCTGGGAAAATTGGAAAACCACATGTAAAAGGCTGAATGTGAACTGTGATCTCTCACTATATAACAAAATTAACTCAAAATGGATTAAAGACCTCCAAATAAGAAAGGAAACAATAAATTGCATAGAAGAAAACATTGGCACTAAACTTATAGACCTAAGATTCAGGAAAGACTTTATGAATCTGACCTCAATGGCAAGGGAAGTAAAAGCACAAATGAATGAATGGGACCTTATCAAGCTAAAAAGCTTCTGCACTGCAAAGGAAACCAGCAACAAAGCAAAGAGGCAACCAACCAACTGGGAGAAAATATTTGCAAACAATACCTCTGATAAGGGGCTAATATCAAAAATATACAAAGAACTTGTACAACTCAACAAGAAAAAAACAAGCAATCCTATTAAAAAATGGGCAGATGACCATAACAGACACTTCTCTCGTGAAGACATACATATGGCCAACAGATATATGAAAAAATGCTCCACTTAACTAGCAATTAGGGAGATGCAAATAAAAACCACATGAGATACCATCTTACACCTGTTAGAATGGCTATAATCAACAAGACAAGGGACAACAAGTGCTGGAACAGGCTGTGGAGAAAAAGGAACCCTCATACACTGCTGGTGGGAATGTAAACAGGTAAAACCACTATGGAAGGCTGTATGGAGATTCCTCAAAAAATTAGGAATGAAATTGCCATATAACCCAGCCATCCCTCTACTGGGCATCTACCCAAAAAACCTGAAAACCTTGATCTTTAAAGATGTTTGTACCCGCATGTTCATCGCAGCACTGTTCACAGCGGCCAGAACATGGAAACGACCAAAATGCCCTTCTACAGATGACTAGATAAAGAACTTGTGGTACATTTACACAATAGAATACTACTCAGCGATAAGAAAAGATGAAATATAGTCATTTGTGACAACATGGATGGACCTAGAGACCATCTTATTAAGCGAAATAAGTCAGAATGAAAGAATCAGGAAACATATAACCTCACTTATAGGTGGCATATAAAACTGAAAGTAACAAAGACACAGAGACCTATGGACACACTCAATAGCTTGGTGATTGCCTGAGGGAAGGGGAGGAGGGTGGAGGGAGCATGGGAGGGGAGGTAGGAGTGGGCACCAGCGTTATGGACACACTCAATAGTCTAGTGGTTACCTGGGGAGTGAGGAGGAGGTGGGAAGGAGAGTTGTGGGGGAGGTGGGAGTGGACACCAAATATATGGTGATAGAAGGGGAGCTGATTCTGGGTGGTGGGCACATAATGCAATGCATGGGTGATGTGATATGGACTTGTATATCCGGAAACTATCTAATTGTTACCAATCAATGTCACCCCTATATATTTAACAATAAAAACAAAAATTTCTTTCTGATGACCACAGAAAAAATATTACCTCAATTAATAACCCATATTCAAATAAAATTTAAAAAACAAATATAAAAATCACTTCAACACTAAACAACTATGTATTAATACCTCACTTGTACATCAGTGAGAGGTTAATGTGGTCTTCTCAAAATTATACTGCCCAGAAAACAAAAGATTGTGTTTTTCAAGGAACACTTTAAAGAAACAGGTTTTTAATAAAAGTCTTTGTAAAATGAAAAAAACAAACAAACAAAAAACAAGAAAAATAAATGATCCAATTAAAAAATGGGCAGAAGACCTAAACAGGAACTTCTCTCCTGAAGACATACAAACAGCCAACATATACATGAAAAAAATGCTCAACATCAGTAGCAATTAGGGAAATGCAAATTAAAACCACAGTGAGATACCACCTCACATCTGTTAGAATGGCTATCATCAACAAGACAAGGAATAACAAGTGCTGAAGAGGCTGTGGACAAAAAGGAACCCTCATACACTGCTGGTGAGTATGTAAATTTGTACAACCACTGTGGAAGGCAGTGTGGAGAATCCTCAAAAAACTAAGAATGAAATTGCCATATGACCCAGCAATCCCTCTCCTGGGTATCTACCCAAAAAGACCTGAAAACCTTAATCCACAAAGATACATGTACCCCAATGTTCATCGCAGCACTGTTCACGGTGGAATCAACCAAAGTGTCCTCTCATAGACAACCGGATAAAGAAGTTGTGGTACATTTACACAATGGAATACGACTCAGCAATAAGAAAAGATGAAATACAGCAATTTGTGACAACATGGATGGACCTTGAAAACATTAAG
>PVKE010032053.1:0-18700 GCA_004027555.1 Craseonycteris thonglongyai
TCATTGTCGTCATCGGGCAAGATTTGGTCGTAGAGAGCTTTGGCCTTTGTCCTGATCATATTAGTGTCCAAACTCACTGTCTTTTTCCTGCAATCAGCAATCCACAATGCCAGTGCAGCTTCCATTTTCACAATTCTGTTATTACGCGGAGTTACCACACGTTTCGCTTCTTTATTGAAGGTTATTGAAGCCGTTTTGCGGATGTTTGCTTCCTCTTTCTTGATGTACCGCACTGTAGATTCCTTCACCCCGTCATGGCGTGCCACAGATGCATCACTTCTGCCCTCTTTGATCATATCTAAAAGTTTCACTTTTTCGCTGATGGTCATCATCTTCTTCCTCTTGGGCGCCCCGGAGGAAGCTTCCGCAGGGGCACAGCGCTTAGGCGGCATTATAAGGGCTTAATTAATAAAAAAAGTGATCGCTTAAACAACACAAGTTATCGCCAACACAACACTAAAGTACAGTATGCGAGACAGTCAACATCATGGACAAGACTGGCGAGATACAACAAGAGAAGATGCTAGGCGAGGCTGCGATGATGCGCAGACAATCAACTCACAGGGATAAATCCACTCGTCCTCTCATTGGTCGATGTCGCACCGGAAACCAATCACGCGCCTTTATGAGAGCCCGTGGGATGGACTCTGAGTCAGCTCATCTCTTTGTTTGACATGCAGGGATCCTTCTCTCTCGCGCATCCACATGAAACAACGCTCCTTTCCGCAATGTGGCTGCCGACATGGTTGTATTTTTTCATTTTTATTTTTTGATGCATGTTTTGGAAAAACCCGCGAAGCACTGAAGCCGCAAACCATGAAGCGCGAAGTGGCGAGGGAACACTGTACTGCTTTAAGTTCTGCCAAATAAGAGGCTTTTTCTATTGTCTTTCAGAGAGTGCTGTTGTAATGGAGAAAAGCCCACTCATGATTGTTACCAATGTTATGCACAACAGTCTCTAGACCAGACTCCATTTTTCCTTTAGCCTTCCTGTCTGTGGAGATATCTCCTGATGCTCGTACCTGACATGCTTGAGTGCTGGGCACATGCCTCTCTAGGGTTGGTGACTCAGATTACACCGAGTTCTGGGTGGTCAACTCAGGACACATGGTTACTTGTCCCATACTCAGGTACTCAGTCTTCCAGGCTCCAGAAGTAACCCAAGATCTGTTTCTCAAAAGGAATATAATTTTGCTCTTGGAAACATAGCTTTGCTTCAAAGTCCTGTGAGCCTGGACTATTACTCTCCTTTCTTTCCTACTGAATTTGCCACAGGCTCTGTACAGCATCAGTGCTGCCTTAGACACTTTGAGCACAACTAGATCTGTGGTGTCTCAACATCTAAATGTTTGCAGCTACCTGGACCATGTGGAGAGCCTTCTGTTGTCTTGAGCCTCCTGAGAAGGTTGTGCCCTTATGGTTTATTTAGATAGAAACAACACAAGCAAACGTAGTATAGATTGCCTTCAAAGTTCAAAGAGGACACTTTCTTTGTTGTCATGGGTCCATGACTCAGCATATTATCTTTACTTTGAAGAGACTCTTCTGATATGTCCTAGACAACTGGAACTGCTGAATTTTAGATGTAGGAGCAAGCTTTTGAATTCATATCTGTGACTCTGGCACTCCTGTGTCTCACCAATAGATCTAGGGTAATTGTTACCAACATTCTGCCTCTTGCAGTGTGAGGCGATCCAGGTCTCAGAGGAATACATTATGACAGAGTGAGAGAACTGACATAACCCTGAGCAAAGAGGGTGTGGTGTGCTTCTTGCAGGTGAAAGCTTATTCTGTCTAATGAGTGATGGCTATTGGGCAAGAAAAAAGTTGTCAGATTGATAGATGTATACCAGGACCAGAACCTGTTTTTTTTTTTTTCCTTCAATAATGAGATTACATAAAATATTTAAAAATAATATTATAAGATTACTTTAGGAATCTTAAATAATTATGAGATTACTTTAGGAACAGCAGCGGCATTTATTGCCACCATTCAGAACATTTCAAGACCTTTTTTTTTTCTTTTTTGCATAAACTAAATTGTTAAGTTCAATGGGGTTGAGATAAGAGTCAATTTTCCTGAATCTTTCAGGTCTTTGATGGTTGTCCTTATCTCAATGATTCCACCTGTGAAGTGAGGTATTGCTTTTGGTTCATTATTTTGAATGAAGATCTGGTATGGAAATACAATTTCAAAGCTTTCCACTTGGACTTTCCTCGGCTATGGCTCAATTTCCAAGCACATCTATTTCAGCCACACACTTAAGAAGGAGATGCAAACTGCAAGAGGGGTTCACAGATCTCACACCTCATCTTTATAACTCTTCACTTGATTGGTGGACCACAATGATATTCTGGTTCCCCAGAAATTGATGTTAGCTCTGAGCCAGTATCTAATAATTGCTAAAAAATAAGAGTATTTCCCTTTCCTGTCTAATTCTCAGTTTCTTTCTTTTCTCTTCTCTTCTTTCCTTTCCTTTCCTTTCCTTTCCTTCCTTCTTTTCCTTCTTCTTTCTTCTTTTTTTTTTAAAAGATTTATTTCATTGTTTTGAGAGAAAGTGAGGGAGAGAAGAGGGGAGGGCCCTTAGCATTCTCTATAGTTGTACATCATTAGTTGTGACATAGTTTCATTCCACAAGGTGGATGTGGGGCTGCGTGGGGTGGGAACCGAACTGGGGCTTCCCGCATGAGAGGTGAGAAACTTTGCCACCATCCTGGTGGTTACTAGCTGTGCCACAGTTCAGCATATGGGTTTGCACAGGTAGGGGCTGGGATTTGATCCCCAGACCTGCTGGTTGCAAGGCAAGTGCTCAACCTGTTGAGCTATCCCAGCACCTCCTAAATCTCAGTTTCTTCATCTGTAACATGAAGAGAAATATTGCAGCTACTGAACAGTTTGTGGTGAGGATTATTGAGAGACAGCAAGAGAAACTCTCAACAGTGTACCTGGCATGAGTATTTCTTCTTAGAGCCATGTAGTAGACTTACATCTTTTCTCATCTAGGTGATAAGCAATTCTTTATTACATTTATTTCTTGGTATTTCATTGTTTTTGCTGTTGCTATTGTGTGTAAAGTGGCAAAGAAAATTCCATACTCTAGGAGATATAGAACACCAAAATTTTGAAAAATAGGGTTATGAATATTTATTTCATTTGGGAAATTTGAGATTTGATTTTTCTTGTGCCATGAAGCCTTAAAGTAACAGGGTATGACCATGCTATTTAGAATGCCACACTCTGGCCTATAGTCAATGGTTCTTTAAAGCCTGATTTCTCCATGAGGTTGCAAGTTCCCCAAGGGTGGGGGTGAAGCTTGCTCACTGACTGCTATAGATCTGTTATAGGCCTGGCTCCATGTTCTCAGGATGTACTCGTTACTTAAATAAATAAATGGCTCTACGTGTATCTCTTCAGAAGCATCTGGTTGGCCTCTTATTTCCAATCCTTACAAGCTTCCAACAACACCAGGCTTCTTGCTCTTCCTTAAATACTCCAAATATTTATCCCTCCATGCCTTTTTGCATGTTATTTCTTCTTTTTAAAGATTTATTTTTATTGTTTTTGACAGAGAGAGATACAGAGACAGAGACAGAGAGAAGAGGGAGGGCCCAGAACAGTTTCCATAGTTGTACATCATTGGTTTTTCCACACAGTTTCATTCCACAGGTGGGTGTGGGGCTGCACAGGGCAGGAACTGGGCCGGGGTCTCACCCCGGTGAGAAATGAACTGGGGGCACTCCCCAGTTCAGCATATGGGTCCACCCAGGCAGGGACCGGGATATAATCCTCGGTCCCCGGGGCTGCAAAGTGAATGCTTAACTCACTGAGCCATCCCGGCTTCTCCATGTTATTTCTTCTTGGTGTCATGTCTTTCCACCTCTCTGTCAACTGGAAAACTTTCACATAAAAGACTTCCTATAGAAACCTCTCCAGAGGATTTATTAGCAGTGCGAGAGTCACTCTCTTACCTCCACTCTAATAACACTTTGCATTTCCCCTACTATCATTCTTATTACTTTGAATCTTATTTATGTGTGCACACGTCTGCTTTCCCATGTACACTCTGCCCAGCACGGTTCCTGGCACGCAAATATGCATTAAGTGAAGAATGACTGCATGCAACAGTCGAGGGAGAAGAGAGGGGCAAACGTGGCCCATATTGCTCTTTGATGGCTTCTTCTAGCCATGATGCAATTAGAAGTGGGCTCTTTCTGTGTAGCTACAATTTCTTGACAATCATACCTGCCAATTGTGCTAGCGATTTAGATGCTTCCAGGTGGCAGTGTGAAGGAAGGATGCCTCCTGGTCCCCAGGGGTTGTATTGTCTTTTTGAAAATCCTGTTTTGAACAGGATTGGTTTAATCATGGCTTCAATATGAAAGAAGCAATGTTTGTATTGGAAAAATGTGGACTAACATACAAAAGATAAAATTCTTTGAAAGGAAAGGGTGGATGGGTAGAGGGACCAAAAAAATTGCTTCAGTGCAGTACTGAAGAGTTTATTTAGTAATCGCTTTGTTACTTTCATATAATGGAATAAGAGGATAAGCATCACATAGAGCTTCCTTTCCAATAAAGTTAGGAAAATGGGGATAGCATTTCACTTCCTGAAATGCGTAAGTACAGGTTAGATAACACATTAAATAGTACTTCAATTTCAAGGCAAGATTTCAGAAAGCAAGAAAATCTAACATAATTTTATTGTTTTTAAAGCTTCCTTTTCCCCTCAATAGAAGAAAAGAAATAGTTCAAAGAAGTCAATAGAATAAAATACCAAATGCAAATAATAGGTAGGTTATTTTGGAGACATGGGAGAATGAGTATAGCAGTGTTCCACCAACAAAGAGCCCGGAATATTGAGGTAAGTTACAAAGGAGAAAATGCTTTGCGGCAGTTTTCTGGAGGTATTTGGCAATGGCCACACTTGAAGAGAAGTTGCTGAGAGGGTCTTAGGTTGTTAGAATCATCAAGGTAACAAAAATGGAGGGGTAGAGATTAGTGGAGGCAGACAGGACTTGTGAACAGGTTAGAATTCTAACTGATACAAGCACCAAGTACACACAGATGTGGTTTACACATCTGTAGTCTCACACAATGGAGACAGGGAACTAAGCATGAACATTTGTTACCATCACCTATGTTTGGCTGGGGGGCACGAGTGTGTTGCACAGATCACGGGGCCTGACTGCCGGGTTTCTAAGTCTGGCGGGACACCGTTGACCAGGGGGGAGGGGTTTCTTGATTAAAAATTTGGTCTATCTCCCACTGTTCCCTAGCTTGTCGTGCATTCTTTCCAAAAATCGGGACTTTTTTTAAAACGCCGTGGGATGCAGGACAAATTGTTAAAAATCAGGACTATCCCGCCAAAAGCGGGACGTCTGGTCACCTTATCCTTTGGGCAAGTTACGGAATCTTCCTGTCTGTTTTTCTCATTGGTGCAATGGGACTGTGAAATGGACTTTAACATGGATTAAATGAGGTAACATTTATTTACCAAGCACTGAGCTCGTAGAAGTTTGTTGTTATTATATAAAGTGTGGAGTTAAATAGATGACCTAGGGAAAGCCGGGATGGCTCAGTGGGTAAAGCGCTCGCTTTGAGGCCCTGAGGACCAAGGATCGAATCCCGGCTCTGGCCCAGGTGGACCCACATGCTGAACTGGGGAGTTCCCCCATTTCAGTTCTCTCTCTGTCTCTCTCTCTCTCTCTGTCAAAAAGAAAAAAAAGATGACCTATCATAACTGTCATTAATTTTGTGCTCTACCCCAGTATATAGTTATGGTCACATAAGGGCTTTAAATATCTCCATGTGAATTGACACTGGCCTCTTTTTAATTTTTCTGTGAAATTTCATAATTTGTGATAGAAGTTTTGCATGTATTTAGATGCTGAAAATATACATTTCATAATGAAGTAACAGATGATTTTTTTTCATTGAATTAAAAAAATGTTATTAGATGTCATCTTATATTTATTCAGCTTTCATTCAACTTTGCTCATTGTGTGTCTATTGTGTGTCAGGCATTGTTCTAGATGCTTGGGAGACAAAATTGCTGCCCTCCTCAAAGTTTTCTAAAACCAAACAAAATTTGGTCACTTATACTTTTTATAAGCAATTTACCAGATCTTGAGGCTGATGCTGTAAAGAAAGACTACAGAAAAAGTGTTAAGTATTTAAAAGGTTAAATGATACAAAAAATAATATCAAAATTTCACTATTCTAAAAGGAAGCTAAAAGTTTGGACACCCCTATTCTAAACAATCTGAAGATGTGCGATGAAGGAAACAAATCTTTTTTTTGAACTGAACTGGGGCCCTCACCGCATTCGGGAAGCACACCCCAGTTCAGCATGTGGGTCCGCACAGGCCAGGGCTGGGATTTGATCCTCAGTCCCCAGGGCTTCAAGGCTAGTGCTTAACCCGCTGAGCCATCCTGGCTTCCCCAGAAAACAAATCTTTATGTTGTATTTTGTGTCATAAAAATTATCCAAATGTATACGTTATCAGATAATAAGACTTAGGATATATTATTGTGGAAATAAAAGCACATAAAAAGGAAATAAAAATAAATGACAAAAAAATGATCCTGAAAGCATTAAACCTGAAACAATAATTAAACCCAATCACTGAAAAACAAAATGCAAAAAACTTAAAACAAATAAAAAGGAAGCATTGCAGTGAAGTCCAAGCCTCTTGATTTCTCAGTATAAAAATCAGATATTATAGTTACTGAAAATCAGGATAGCAGAAAAAAATTAAACCATATGCCGAGTCTATAATCTTCTAAGCATTGTCCATGTTCAGTCTCATTCAATCTTCACATTTGACTCTCAGGAGAATTTTATTTTCTTCTCTTAGGAGAGAAAAGAGGATTTGAGAAGGTGAGTAACTTTCTCTGGATTGTGGAGTTAGAATGGGCTGGAGAGAAGACTTGAACTTGCCCTATTTGCTTCCAAAGCCTAAACATGTTTCTGAAAAATGACATTCATTCCCATGTGGCTGTCCAAACATTGTATTTGACTCTTAAAATAATTCACTGTGAAGTTATCATAGTTTAATCTTCTTGATGCAATGGTTGAGCGTAATGAAAGTGCCCCATTCCACTCCTGGTAGGGATCAGACTAGCAACTGAACTAACCCGCTGCTCACGCCCTCCACTCACTGAACAATATGTTCTGCGAAGTGCTCCCCAGCGCGAGTACTGCAGGCGCTCTTTTAGATGTTGGTGGTGTGAAGAAGACATGACTCCTGTTTTCCAGAAGGCTTCCAATATGGTCGGGAAACAATTACTTTAGCAAATAGAGAGATAGCAAAACTTATCAAAGTGATTATTATTAAACTCTTCTAATTCTGTTCTTTTAAATGAAGTCTAGAGAATACTTATTAAGTGTTGATCATATACAAAGACATTATAGTTTTATGAATAATTATGCTGTGGAAAAGTGGTATGTATTATACGACACAGTGTGATGAAGAGGATATCCAAGTGTATAAGCGCAGACGTGGTATTTTCATAAGGACAAAACTGGCTTTTCCTGACAGGATGTTTTAGAAAAATTCACCTAAGGAATTGTCTGTGGAGTTTTCCCAAGAACAGAATTCTCACCTGAGCAGACCAAAGGCAGGTGTGTTCAGGTTGAGAGATCAGTGGAGCTTTTTAAAATTAGAACAGAAGTACAATGTGTTTGACTCATCGCCAAATTGTTGAAGTTTTAGAAACCAAAGTCAAAGTTATGACTCAGAGTCAATTACCTATTATCTGGCTATCAATTTAGATTAAAAAAATGTTTATATTTATTTTTTAGAGTCTGCTGCTCTAACAGCAAGAGTTGTCTAAAGGCACTAGAGCAGGGGTGTCCAACCTTTTGGCTTCCCTGGAACACATTGGAACAAAAAGAATTGTCTTGGGCCACATGTAAAATACACTAACACTAACAATAGCTGATGAGCTAACAAAGAAAGTCGTAAAACATCTCAATGTTATAAGAAAGTTTATTTGAGTTGGAATGCATTCAAAGCTGTCCTGAGTCACATGTGGCCCCTGGGACGTAGGTAGGACAAGTTTTCACTAAAGGATATTGAAACAGTATTTAGTTTTGAATAGACATATCTCTATTTAATCAAGAGACCAAGTAATATCCAGAAATGTTCAATTAGGTATTATAATTATATGCATAGGGTTATATGTAGCTTCTATGAGATCATTACAGTATTGTTTTTTCTGGAAGATTAATCCATTGCTTATACCAATTTTTTAAAGGATTTATTTTATTGATTGAGAGAAGGTTAGAGAGAGAGAGAGAGAGAGAGAGAGAGAGAGAGAGAGAGAGAGAGAGAGAGAGAGAGAGAAAGTGGGGAGGGCCCAGAGCAGTCTCCGTAGTTGTACATTATTAATTGGGGCATGGTTTCATTCCAGATAGGTGGATGTTGGGCCGCTCAGGGTGGGAACTGGACTGGGGGCCTCCTGCATGGAAGATGAGAACATTCACCAACATGCCATCTGGAGGTTACAGTTGTGCTGCAGTTCAACATATGGGTCTTCACAGGCCGGGGCCAGGATTCTATCCTTGGACATTGTGGTTGCAAGGCAAGTGCTCAGCCTGCTGAGCTATTCCATCATCCCTACTTCTACTATTTTGATTTTGATTTTAATTTAGTTGTTAATTTGTATATTTGGCATTTACTATTATCCATAGAATTTCAAGTCACACATCACCACATGCTAAATAAAATAAAAATGATAAAATATGTCATATCTAGGGAAAATAGATTTATTAATATAAATGCCCATGTTGTTGTAAGTAAAGCTATATGCTCTGAGAACATTCTATAGTGTGTAAAAACTTTATTGAAAGAAACTTTTGAAGCACAGAAAATTCACTTGTATCTTTGTTTTTGAGACCCTAAGTTCTGTTCAAATCAAATATGACAAAATCCATTCAGATCAGATTTGCTGTCAACACCACCTTGTGCCCTGGGACAGTCTGTTCAGTTGAAGGGCTTCCGCCATTTGTTACGTTACATCCAGCAAGTCAAATTCTAAATCTATGGAGGCAATGTAAGTAGCTATTTTAAGCAGTGATAAGAACTTCACAAATAACCAATTTCTGTAGCATTACCAGCTACTCAGTCAAGGAAAAGTCTGTAAATGCAAGAATTTATTATAGAATGTCAGCCAGCCTGTCAACTTTGGTTGCTCAGTATGTATAGATTCCTGGAATTAAAAGGAGATCTATAATGATGCTCATCTTTAATTTTTCCCCTCAAATAAGGAGAAGGCGAGTTGCCCATAGAGACCTCAGTATAAGCAAATGAGTGCCTTTACGGTTGTAAAGATGTATTGTGAGACTTTTCACAAAAATAGAAAATGAGAGCAAACTGCTTGGGAGTAATTAAACGTAATCTGATGCATGCCACCTTGCAAAGTAGGAAGAGCTAATTACAATTATAATACACTGCTTAGAAACATATTTATTTTACTTACTTTAAAGATGTTTACCTCACCCGAAAGAACTACAAAGACATTTCTATGAAATCAAAACAGATAATCTTCTTTTAATGATCATATTTATTACATATTTGAAAGCTTATGTCAGACAGTGTTTTAATCCACTTTAAACTTTGGACTCTTGAAATGTTTAAAACTAACCTTGTTCAAGAATAAACACCCATACCCATCTTCAGTTCCCTTGTTTCCCCACTGGAGACAGAATGAAGTATAGTAACTTGACACAATAATTTAACAACAGCTTCCTTTAGAAAAGAATTCAACACTTAATATACTCATTAAAAGATGAAACATGAAGTTAATCCTCAAAAGGGAAATGGACTACAAAGATTCAGTAGAACTCTTCCAGCACACATTCATTCATATGTTCTGCCCTCATCATGGAACATGGAATATTCATTGATGTAATGAAAATTACACCAGTTGAAACCAAAATGTTAAGTTGCAACAAAGTAGAAAAGTGGAGATAGATTAAAAACAGTCCCATTATTCCGGCTGATTTTGAGCTACTAAGATACACTATAAGGCAACAAACTTGTACCTTATACCTCAGTTTAATTTTCTTTTAATTCTATCTGGAACATGATGTCAGTGTTATAGAGAAGAGGCCTGAAATGAAAGTTGAAGTAGAAGAAGATCATTGAAAGAGTTAGAGGATACCTGTAACTTTAGATAAGAATTGGCAGTGATGCATTTATTTCTTTCTAGGACATGACTTTCCAAGGCTGGAAGTGGGTGGGAGTTGAGTGGATGTGGTCACTGTTCTGTGAAGGGTGGGTGGGGTGTGCACACACGGGTACGTACTTGGTGGGAAGTCTGTCCCTGGTGGTCCTCGGTATTCTCACCATGCGGTGTGTGGAGAGCTCCGCAGCAGAATACTGAGACCTAGTTCTGACCCCATACGGTCTTCTCTGTGAAGCAGCCTCCATACTACCTGGGACCTGAATGAAAATCTGCTCCCTGGAGTGATCAAATCATGGAATATGTGTGTAGTCTAAAAGTGCCCTTTTCAAAAAAATGTCATTTTAGAATATGCTATGATACTTTCTTACACGAGAGCCTTCTCTTTGCCCCACAGATTAGCCCAATGGAATGGGATGCGTGCACATTAATACGCACATTCAGGGTGTCCTTGTGTACTTTAGAGAAAATGTTAGCAATGCTAAAACAAGATGCTAACCACAAGTGATGAGCACATTACTACTGCAGGATTTTCCCCATAAAACATTTAAATTTAGACCTCACATTTTATTTTAAGGCATGGGAAAGGCGGAGAACATGTCTCATCACTAGGTGGGATTCGATTGGATACTGTCTCTCAAGTTGATCAATTATGGAACAAAAGGATGCATACAATTTTTTCCAAGCTTAAATTCCTAAAGGTTTAAGTTACCAGACGTATTTTCGTAATGAAAATCTATAATAAAGCTTTCTTTGAACTTACAAACAATGTGAAGATAAGCAACAAAGACCCTTTTTAAAATATCATGAGCCTTATTAAAATAGCCCAAAATTTTTATGCAGTCCTTTACTTTTCTTCAACATTTATATTCTCAAAATATAAAGATTGTCAAAGCCATTTTGGCGGTATCACTGAGTACGGTGGAAAAGAGAAAAAGGAAAATTTCATAGAGCAATGGTCCCACCTAAGACTGATTAGGTCAAAACTGAGGACCACGCAGCAAATCAGACTTGAAGTAGCCAGGCCGTACTGGTGAAGGTCCAGGCTCACCGGAGAACGTGTGTTCCCCACCTGCCACGCCAAGTCTACAGCAAACACATCAAAGTAGACCCACTGGCCTAAATTCAAGGGGCCAGTACGCTGACTATACGTACTGTTTGAAATGGGACAGTACTGTTGTTTTCTGTCTTGTTTAAAGTGGTATGCCTGGTCAACCTACAAATGGAGGTTCAGACATGACAAGTGACACTGGAATTGTGTTTTTTTTTTCTCCAAAAGTCTCATAACTGAGAGGTACTGCAGTGGCACACACATGCTTCCTGCCCCTTTCTTTGCACGTTCTTACAGTGAAAATAGTACGTGTGTAATAGGACAATCTTGACTGAGTGCAAACTGCTGGGTGATGTTACATTCGGTGCTGTTGAGGGTTCATGAGTTTTCACCAGCTGCCCGAGTCTGTCTGGACATGTTTCAATGCTCATCCTGTTAGGATTGGCAATTAAACAGTGTTATTGCTAGGAGACCCCAAATTTGATTCTATCCTCTTCTCTTTGTCGAACCCAATTAGATTTTTTTCCACTAAAAGAAAATGCACGCACTCATATAGCTGTATATATCTCTGTGTGTATTCCTGATGCACCAAAAGTGACAAGCCTGTAGTAATAAAATTGGGATTCCCTTTCATGGAAGAGATTGACTTTTACAAAATATAAATTCTCCATGGTTATTTTAAACACACAACTCTGTTTAAAACCGCTACACCTATTTTGATATTGTCTTTGAACTGTGTCCTGCCTACATATGTTGGTACAGAAGTTCCTAGCTGGTCAACCATTGAAAGTACAGAGAAATGGAATATGAGCTTTAAGAGACTCAAAAGAGTAGTAATCTAGAAAAAGGAGTACAAATCAGTAAATATGAAAGTCTAAGACAGGATACAAAGAGGACGTATAAAAAAGTCTGCAGTATTATAAAAATATGAAAAGAACCTTGAAAAGGAGTGCAGTGCATGTTTACTTAAGACAACTAGCTCTGTTTGCTGACATGAGAATGCATTTGAGAAGAGGACCATTTGGACATACAGATCGTCAGGGGAGCTAAAACTGAAGCCAGAATGACCAAAATTAAGAGACCAATGAGTCATGACATCTTCCCTTAAAAATAAAAGCTCAAATGGAAAAGGAATAATAAATTTAAAGCTCACTCATTGATTGGCAACTCAGATTTTGCTTTATTGGTAGGGACAAGTAAATTTTCTGTGATAGTTTGTTGTATTTAAAGAGAATGTAAAACTCTCATTGCAAACAGTTGTTTACAGTGCGTTTTTGAGCCCGAGCTGTTTTAAAGCTCAATTGTGCATTTTGCAGATAAAGTGGGAAAACTAACTGAAGGCTGTATTGTAAGCAGTGGTTGCCGTGGAAACCCCAGTTTCAAGAGCTGGTTCTCCATTACCACTTAATTTAGGCTTCCTAATTGCATTCCACTAAATCGGTAGCGACAATATCTGCAGAGCAAAACTGCATGCCCAGTCTAGCGCAAACCTCTTTGAAACAGGCTTTTTGAAAGCCAGGAGCTATAAAAACTCAGCATGACGCGGAGCATATGAGAAACCTGTAGTTCAAACGTACTACTGCCTGCTTTCTCATCCTTGGTAACTTCAGTGTGCTCCACACCAATCTATTAGTTCAGTCTACCTTAAAGATCATAAAGCTCTGCCATGTGGAAACTCATCTGTCCAGCAATACATTGGTGCAAAATAGATTTAATTGTACTCCCAGCCTGGTATCATGTCCATCTTATTTTACTACACGCCAGCAGGTAGCCAGGCAGCGTCTCACTTTCCTTGAACTGCCCTTGCTCCACAATACGGGGAGTACAATACTTCCTCAGTTTAAATTATTTGCCGCTGTTGGGCTGAGCAAAGAGCTTAGACTGCCCATATGTGACTTGAAGAGAGGCTTGTCAGAACCACTAGACATAAAAGCGTTGCAATTATCGACCACACTGCTTTAATAGAGGAGGCAACTAATATGATAGTGTAAGTGACTATGCCAGTGAGGAGCTCTTCGTCACTGTCAGATTAACACTTGAGTTAAACTCTTGTAACTCAGTCACATTATGCTGCTGGTGGAGAAATAAACACAGACCTATTATGTTCGGGATTCCAGAGGGTTCTCTCCGCAAAAGGAGTTAGACCGGATGGCCTTTTCATCTGAATTTTGTCATGTTTGTTATTTTGCCATGACTAACGTGGGTAACGGTGGGAAGATTTAAGTTGCCTGCGATTAGATTCTGAAACGGAAGTGTGTGCTTTTGGCGGCAGAGGAGGTGGGCTGGCCTCCGTGGCCTGGCCTGGGAGTGTACGGTGGGCGTTGTGTGTCACATCCAGGGGGAGAGGAAACCAGCTCTGCCCTGATTGACAACAAAATCCTACAGTTCTCATTTTCTCTTTCAACAACAAATGCTTTTAAGCGGACTGCCTTGCTGTCTTGGAGTACACGACTTCATGGCGATCCACAGTGAGGTGCGTCACTTCCTCACACAGGTCCTGAGGGTTTAGCATCTACATTATAGGCAAAGAGACTCTTGCTCCAGAGAAACCAGTAAAGAATGGCAGTGTTTTATCCTCTCCCTGGCGTCCATGCATGTTGCTAAAGCAGCCAGGAAGCTGCTGCCAAGCACTTCACCACTGTCTTCCAGCTCCCAAGGTTTTGAATGCCCTTGCTTTCCTAACTGTGGGTCTCCTGCAGGAATGAATGAAGCATTTTCCAGGACAAGACTTTATGAATGAGACAGCTTGTGTATTACAAGGCAATAGGCTCTGTGCATTTCCTAGATTAAGAAAGCACCTGCTAAGGAGATCTTGCTTCTCTTTTCTAGCAGGAATGGGGGTGGGGGAAGAAAAATAACACTGCCGACAAGACTGTGCCACAATGTTTGTCCACTGAGGCACAATATAAAAAGGCCAGGTATACAAGGGCTGTCTGGAAAGTATCCAGCCATGTATTGTGAGAAATAGAGGCATTCATGGCTGGACTTTTTCCAGACAGCCCTCATGTAAGAACCTTGGCAGAAGGAGGGCAGGGCTTCTGTGGTTGGACAATTTCCGTCCATAGGAAACAAGGCCACTGCGGCAGGTGTGGCAGGCTGCTATGCAGTGGCAGAACTGCCTGTCACCTCATTTAACTGCTTTAAGTATGTTGACTTATGATTCTGACTGAGCTTGGAGACTAAGTTCCGGCAAAATTCTGAGCTATAGTTCTGGGATTTTTGTTACACTTAGTTGAGTAGGCCTCATCACAGTGTTCATTTCCAATTCCCCAGAGCTTCCTTAAGAGGCCAAGGGTTGTGGACGTACTTTCGATTCTGATGCACCTGGACACTGAGGGTTTCAATATCCATTCCTGTCCATTTCTGTTCATTTCTTCCTCACTGCAAAGAAAAGTAAATGAACATGTTCTGTGTAATCACCTCGATGTTGCCATCCTTCAACTAAACAAGGAAAAACCAACCCTTGTCCCCTGTGCCCCAGGCCACTGTCACCGTGCTCTTGCCTGCAAAGCACTCAGACAGCAACCAGAGGCGCCAGCAGGGACCGAGATCAAGGAAAAGTAGAGGCAACTTTGTTCAAGCATCAGGTTCCTGCTAATTTCCTCTCACGCTACCCTATGAAAACGCCTCTGATTTTATCTGTATTCTCCTACTTTGCCACTGCTTATCTCTGATTCACCTCACAAAACTAATAAAATAAAAGACTAATGTTTCCTTCTCATCCTTAACAATTAATTCTGATTCTAAAAATTCTTTGATCTTCGCTCCATTATCCTAAAACCAAACCCCAAAGCTTTGGGCTGAAAACCAAGCCTTGTTCCAGTACATAACCTAACTACCCCATAGAAACAAAATCAGAGCCGCTGTAGAAAATGATTATACTGAATTACAAATCACGAAGAGTTGCATAAATAGTTATGAGGGAAAATTGCAGAATAATGCTGCTGATAGAATCAATAGCATCCTTGATAGTAATATATCCAGGGGTTCTATATATTATCTATCCACCAAAATGTCAATATAATAAAACCTACGGAGGAATTTATATCAAGATCTAGTCTCCGTTAATTCCCAAGTGAATAGTAAATCAAATTGGATATCTCAAAGATCTTCTCCAATCGACTTGTTTGAGAAACTGGTGAAACTAGCTATCATGCTATTCCAAATAATGAATGTTAAGAAGCATTTCTTTTTCTTTTAAAAATTTTACAGCATATTTTAGCGTATGGCCCTTGATAGCAAAGAAAAAAACATGCGTATTTTATTCAATCCTTAAGTCATTAGGATGCATGCAATTATATTAACTAGAAAATGTTTTATATTTATATTATTTTTCTTTGAATCCCAGTGCTTCATAAGGAGCTCAGAATATAAGGGGTTCCAAATAAAATGCTTTTTGAATAAACAAATATACATTGGTTGAGCTTTATCTTTAGCTATAACTTCTCAGTTTCTCTTTTTTCTTGCCATCAAACATTCTTTAAATTAGTTACTCTATGAATTTTCAAATGTTAGCAACCTATGTACATTTTTGGAGAAAAGTTAAAGATGCATTTTAAGCAGAAGGCTTTTGTGATCCTGTAATGACACCACAAATGAGACTTCTATAGGTCTTCCTGTCACATCAGGTACTTTTGAAAGTGGCAAGAATGCTCCCAGCTCACTAGGGGATTGCTGATGAAATCTTACTAATGCACACACGCTTTTCACATACACCTTTTTATAAAAAAAAAAAAAGAAGAAGATAGAGTGAGGGAGAAATGTTTATTCCACATCATGGTTTTACATAGTGAATCAATATTTACTATAACACTCCAGAATAATAAACATTTTTAAAATAATTAAAAAAAACCCAAACCTTTATACTATGTTCGATTGTGTTTTCAAAAGGTATTGGCCTCATTCAAATAATAAAGTACAGTGGTAACTTGGTACTTGTCATTAATTGGTTCCAGGTGGCATGATGAGAACCAAAAATGACCAGTACCAAATAAATTTTTCCCATAAGGCATAAGGCAGTGGTATTTTGGTACTTGTCACTAATTGGTTCTGGGAAGCTTGACAAGTACCAAAGAAACAATTAGTACCAGGACACAATTTTTGCATCAACACGCATCAAGTATCAAATTTGAAGAGTTTCAAAGCAGTCAAGTACCAAGGTATGACTGTAGCTACTTTCTTGGTGTTTTAGGCACCAAAGAATGTTTTTGTAAGTGGGCACCGGGTACCTACCTGCTCATGGCTCAGAGCTGAGGGCTCTGTCCAGTAAAGCAGCCAGAGCTTTGGGTGTGGGTCAGGGTTGACAATAATCTGGCTGTTGTCTTTAAACAAAACCTAAATTATCAATCCTATATGAAACAAAAGATGTTTAAGAAAACTTGTTTCAATGAGTTTTGATTTGCTACTTTACTTCTTCGGAGAAAAAACATAGGAGTCTGGGTTGCACCAGGTATCAAATTAGCAGGGCCCTGGGCAAAGTGAAACACAGAGCCCTCTGTACAAAATTAAAAATCTTAAAATGGCAACAGCAGAGCATGGAACCACGCGTGCGCTGTCTAAGTGTGGGGCACCACGTGACTGCACAGGTCGCGCTCCCCGGGGTAGGTCCAGTCTGCATTTAAGTGGTCATGTCTCCCCCCCTTTTATTAGCTGTGTGCTTGTGTACACTGCTTAGCTTCAGTTTTTTTTTTTTTTCCAGTGTGCTCTCTAAATATGTCTCACACTAATATGCTTGTTGTGAGCATGGAAGGGGGAAGTGCTTTGTAAATATTAAAGAACGATATTATGCTATGCCCTGCATTATCATTATCTTAAACATTTTTATTTTTCGGGGTGCTGGGATAGCTCAGGAGGTTGAATGGTTGCCTTACAACTATGAGGTCAGAGATCAAATCCTGACCCTGGCCCATGCAACCCATATGCTGAACTGCTGTGCAACTGATAACTTGCTGGGGGTGGTGGTGAAGGTTCTCGTCTCCCATGATGGAGGCCCCCAGTTTCATTCCTGCCCCACATAGCCCCACATCCACCTGTGTGGAATGGAACTCTGTCACAACTAATGATGTACAACTATGGAGACTGCTCTGGGCCCTCCCCCTTTCTCTCTCTCTCTCTCTCTCTCTCTTACTCTCTCTCAAACAATAAAATACATCTTTAAACATTTTTTTATTTTCCAATTACAGTTGACATACAATATTATATTAGTTTCAGGTGTACAACAGTGATTAGACATTTATATAGCTTGCAAAGTGATCATCCCAATAAATCTAGCACCCATCTGACAATATTCAAAGTTATTACAATGTAATCATTGTTTTTTAATTGTGTGATTGTGAGAGGAAGGGGAATCAATAAGAAAGCGATGCAATTAAATGCCATCTACATTCTCAGACCTTAGAGCGAAATTTTTCTCAGTTTCCTTGGACTTCAGATCACATAAATATAATGTCCCATTTCCTTCAGAAACAAAAAGCAACCACCTTCTGCTCATTGTCTTAGGTCTCTACTTCCACTAGTCATTGGGGCCTTGGAGTAAGTCAATTACCAAGAATTTATCATACTGAATTGATTGTCTGGCCATATAAAATAATGAAGTCCCTGTGAGCCACTTTTCTGAGCTCTAATAGTATAAATATAATACACTCCAGTTGAGCCCTCATTCAGTCAGAGGAACCTGGTTGTCCCCTCAGAACTGGCAGGACTAATGCCTGGTGACATGAATATACTGTTTCTCTTCTTGGACACCACAGCCATTGGTCCCATTTGATATAAGTATTTGTTGGCTGGAGTGGAGGCATCTCCGTGGGCTGAGCCTGCTTCCAGCGTCCTGATCAGAGAGCTCCCGCAGGATAGATGTCTCCGTTGTATCGGAGGCTAAGGAACAAGGCCTAGCCCTCCTCCCACCAAGATGCTTCTAACTAGCTTAGCTTGTGGAGTGGGGGCCCAGGCATCTTAGGGCTGAGTCTGTTTATCAATTGCAGTGGCTTCATTGAATCTAAGTAGCAGCTTTTCAAACTTTCCCAGGAGACCTTGTTGGTGTGTGGGCTTGACCTGACAAGGCCCTGTAAATGGGGCATGTCTTCAAAATGTCAGGTGCCATCTTCAAAACCCATGTGGGCAAAACCCACCATGAGCGATGTGGGCAAAACCCACCATGAGCAAATGAAGACGAACATTGGCAAACTTGTATCATAAACAGTGAATACAGTTATTAATAGAAAGCTTCTACAATTTGAGATGAAAAAAATGAACAATCTGATGGCAATGTGGGCAAGGGATAGCAAGCAGTTCACACACAAAATGAAACGGCCACTAAACACATGAAAAGATGATCAACTTCCTTCATGGTGAAAGAAATGCAAATGAGGAGTGCACTTAGACACAACTGGCAAAAAACTATTGGTTAGCATAATTTGTGTGTGAGACTGTGAGGAAACAGTCTCTATCCTATATTGATGATG
>PVKE010032054.1:0-18700 GCA_004027555.1 Craseonycteris thonglongyai
AAGATGAGAAAACACACAGGCACATGCCTGAGGTTTTGTGGCTATGATCCAAAAAGACACATCATTTCTTTTTACATGCTATTAGTACAAGCACAGTCACAGGGCCACAACTAACTGCAAGGGATGCTGGGAAATGTAGTCTCTAGATTGGCCAACATGGTTGGGGCACCACCACTAAAAAGCAAAGAAGAGAAGGGTATCATGCAATAGTTAGCTAATTACAAAGCAACACAGGTTTTCTATCCATCTTCAACTCACTGTAGAAATGTTTTCACCCGAATACCCTGCAAAATTATGTCTTCAATTTTTAGTAGAAACATTTCCCCAGTTTCTTTCACCTTCTATAAAACTGCTACTGAAAGCCCTGTGCACGTTTGAGAGACAGAATAATACTTAATATTAATACTAAATTATTACTAAGTGCTAAACAGATATTATTTCATTTACTCCTCATCATAATGTTTGAAGAGGTTATTATTTTTATCCCCATATTTTGGATGGGGAAACTAGGATTGAGTGAGGTTAAGTGGCTTGTTTTAGGTCCCAGTGCTAGAAAATACTGGAACTGGGATTCAAACTTAAGTTGCCCTGGTCCTAGAGTTGACGATTTAAGTCATTCCTTCACATAGCTTTGTAGAGTGCTGTCATTTTATTTTTGGTAGGCAGAATTTGAAACAGTGAGAATAGATGGAATCACTAACAGGAGAAGTGGAGTGTGAGAGAATACTCAGGAAAGTATGTAGAGAAAAATCTTGATTTAGGGATGAGGAGAAGGAGTACCTAGTGAGGCAGGAAGGAGCATTTCAGACAGGAGGGACAGTTTAGAGTGTGCGCTGCCACAGAAAAAAACAGAACAGAATGTCACTGAGAGAGACCACTGCATTCGGTAAGCGATAATATGACTTCAAGAGGACCTTAGAGGCAGAGCGTAAAGGAAGAAGGTCAGATTACAGCAGGCGAACAGGAGGGAAGCCAGGGGAAAAAACCAAAAGAGTGTGCTTGCTCTTATGACTGGAGGGATGAGAAGGAAGGCTGAGGAACCAGGTGAGCCAACCATAGTGGGTGCTTTCTGGGAGAGTGAAGTTTGAAATTATTTATATATATAGCCACTTGAACAACATACATTCAAAGTCAGAAATTATTCTTGTTACAAAATCTGGTGGTTTCTGATGAGGCAGATGCTTTCTGTGTGGGTTTGTTTACTCTTAATGGTGACACCTTCAGACTTTATGAGCTTTCCAGAGAATTTGCTGAAATATTATATTACAGGAGTTACATCATTAATCTCAGTATTTCCAATACCCAGGACAAAAAGAAAAGTCATAAATGTTTGTGGAAGGCCAGCAGGAATAAAAGGAGAGGGAGGAAGGGGGAAGAGACAAGGAGAAGGAGGGAAAATGGCAGAAAAACAAAGGAGAGAGAGAGACAAGGAAGATTATACAATACAGGAAGGCTGGGGAGAGCTCCTGACAGATGGTCAAGGGGACAGCATTTGGACACCTTTTCACTTCCTCTTTTCCATACTCTCCCCTCACCACGCCCAGCGTCTGCTTGCTCTTGTCTGGCTGTCGCTGACCTCGTTAGGGAGGAGACCTCAGCTGAGTGCTGCCTTTCCGTGGCACGCCCTCATGGGCAAATTCTTATTTCGCTGTGTATTTTAGAATGAGCAGTCACAATGGGATGGATCTTATTAAATCACTCTTGACAATGTGCTAATAACCATTAAGGCTAAATGCATGAGAAATAGCTGAAAACTGGATGGCTCAGCCCTAAGCTGGCATCTGGGAAGTGCTACTTACTAAGTGTAATTTTGGGTAAGTTACTAAGCACCGGTTTCTATCTCATGTGCTTCTCTGAAGACCGTATGAATAACTTAAGTGTGGGTGTTTTTGCATCACTTTTAGTAAAAACACAATTTTTCTCTCCACTGTAAATTATCTTCATTTTTTTTTTATCGAGGCTAAACTACTTTATTTTAATATATGAAGCAGGACTGAGAATCTGACATCTCTATAGGGACCAGGGAGCTGGGGAGTATGCATTCTCCAAAGGAGAAGCCACCACTAAGTGCCAGCTGACATTTCACTAAGTGCCAGCTGACATTTCCCCTACAGTCACCTGGGAATAGTTCCACCTCATCCCTTGATTCTTCATATCAACCCCCAAATCATCATTATTCTGTAAAATCTTCTGATTATGAGATGCTGGTAAAATATTTTTTTCAAATACTGCAGAAAAAACAATGCATGGAGGGTGTGGGGGAAGTAAATAGGGCATAAGGGTATCTAGTTTGTACTATGTGCCCCGCAAAATGCATTGAAGAAATACAGGGGTGATTTTATTTCACATAATGTCACATAGAGATCCGAGTTTCCAACGGACCCTCCTAAAATTTTCAGTAACTTATCCTTGTTAACGTGTGATTGGTAACATTTGTCAGAAATATTTTTGCTGTCAGAATGGTGTGTACATGTGAGGATCATAGATAAGAAACAATATGTTTTAACAATTGTGTTTTATGGTTTTGTCGAAAGGCAACTTTTAGTAAGTAAATATTTATACATTTATTCATGTGACTTTCAATCTATAATTTTGTGCCTTTTATCATACCAGACAATGTGACAATTTTCTCTTACCAACCAAGAAAATGAGGTGAATTAAAATGGCAAGAAGTCGGTGTCCCTTTCACAGAGGACTAACTAGTTAATTTACTTAGGACAGTGGGTTGCATGAGGAAAGAAAATGATTCTGCAACAAGCTTTTACAGTAGTGACCCTCTTCTGAGAGTTAACCTTTATGCTCACAAACAGTTGGCTGAAAAATATCTAAAGAATGAAAGGAAGTAACAGCAGATCACATTACCTACATCCGGAAGGTCAGAGGTGCAAATTACCGAGGTAATGAAACTTCAGGGCGCTGCTTCAGATCTATTAGGTGTGTCAGTTTTTATAAGCAAGCTCACTTCAGGCATGTGATTATAACACCGAGGGCCTATACTAGTGAAAATTTAGCAGTGGGATCCTAATAGAAGCATTCAAATGTCAGCAGAGAAAGAGGGAGGCCACCTTTATGAGTAGCTTTTAAGACGAATCAGGTGGTAAGGGTGAAATACAGAGGAAGAGGGAAATGAGTGAAAATATACTGTACATAAAAACCTGGCACCAGATAAACACTTTGTGTTTCTCCCACGGTTGTCTCAGAGAGTATGTTTTAATTTCATTGTTAAATTTATTGGGGTGACATTGATTGGTAACAATTAGACAGTTTCCAGATATACAAGTCCACATAATATCACCTATGTATCTCATTATGTGCTCACCACCCTGAATCAGCTCCCCTTCCATCACCATATATCTGGTGTCCACTCCCATCTCCCCCTACAACTCTCCCTTCCCCCTCCTCCCCTTCCCTCAGGTAACCACCAAACTATTGAGTGTGTCCATAAGGCTGGTGCCCACTTCTACCTCCCCTCCCCCCTCCTCCCTTTCCCTCAAGCAATCACCCAGCTATTGAGTGTGTCCATACGGCTGGTGCCCACTCCCCCCTCAGAGAGTAATTGTAAGTATCAATTAACTGGTATTCTCCCATTTGAATTGTTTAAGAAACCCCAATAGACATGACACCAATCACTAGAAAATTGCAACCTTATAAAGGCCTGAGAGTGGTCGTCTTTTGCAAAAATGGGTTATTTAGTGGCAACGTGGATCAACACAACCAGTATTAATTTTAATTTAAAACTAAGGTCCCCTAGTACTAATTTTAATTCATAATTGATGTAACATTTGGGAAAATTCACCCAGATGTTCCAAACTGAAATAGAAAGCATTTCTCTTCTTAGGCTATAACAAAACTTAAAAGGTGGCCCGAAAGCACGTGGTGGCTCCTGGCTAACCAAAAGTAGCTTACATTGTTTTCTATAATAATAGTAGGTGATTATTATCCTAGTTAGGTACGGTTTTCTTTCATTAAACAAATATTTTAATTTTAATTTCATACCCAAGTCAGATGTTTCTCAACACATGGTAATATTCTAGCAAGTTTTGATTCAACTTTTTTCCAGACCTCAAGTGATACTTGTAAGAGTGATTATAATACATATTTTCATGATAGAACCGGCATTTTTTTTTCTGATTGTGACAATGGATTATTAAAAAATAAACATATCCACTGTTAAATGCTACGCGACTTACCAACTAGAGCTGAAGTTACTGTGTCTTCTAAAGTTGCAGAAGCAGATCAGCTCTGTCTGTGAGCTCCTCTAACTACACATGAAGAGGCATTCTGAAAGGGACCAGGGTGAGCCCCCTGTCCCTGACACAAGTCCAGTGGTCACATCTGGCTTCACTGTCCTGTCTCAAGCTGGAATTATGTCTAAAACCAGCACTGAAGAGGATTCAATCAAAAAAGTTCACTCATATCTCTGCAATCTTAGTAAACGGTTCTTGCTAATAACTGATGAGTCACAATAGGGAGCAGAGCTCTCTCTAGGAAAGCTGACGACATTATACTGTTTCAACAGATGTGGGCATTTCTATCACAAATCGCTGGTATGACAGAAACTACATTCCCGATCCAAACACATGGAGGAAGGGAGAGAAGGTGCAAGAAGGATGGAGAAACAGGTGAGGATATCTGCCTCTGAGGAAAAAAAGTATAGGAACCTCCAATTTTTGTTGCTTTTATTTTTTAACAAGTCCATTTAAAGTCATTCTGGGACTAATACTCTAAGGGGAAATAAAGACACGAGAAGCTTACTTACTTGGCCTATCCCATCTCACGTGTATGGCCGTGTGGTTAAGAACAATCGCAGTGACATTGGCTGCTCTCTCCGGAAGACCTGCTAATGTCATCACCGTCACCCCTTGGCTTGGGTTGAAACCCACACTGTTGTGTACAAAGACCTTATACTCGTATGTCGTAAACCTAAAAGGTGTTTTTAAAAGTCAGATATAAATTTCTCTTTTACAGGAAACAAAACACATCCTTTCCTTTTCCCTCACAAAGTACAGATTTTCTTCCCCCTTCTACAAAATACAATTTCCTCCTCACCCCTCCAAGATACACTATCTTCTTTTTCCTTCCTACACAAAAATCTACCCTTCATTTTTATAACTTGAAAGCCTTAACCAAAGTATCAGAAAAATATTTTATTTGGGACACTAAACAACAACAGCTATTTAAAGCCAAAGTGCTTTATTGTTTTCTCATCCTTGTTTTTTTTTCAGAGGTGGTAAGGATTATAGCTCAATTCTAGATGCAATTACAAATCTGGCAATGTGCCAGCTTTCTATCTGAATTTCATCCAGAGAGTTTCATGCTCTTCTTTTGGGAAACTCATCTATTTTCAAATATCTGAATCTCTCATCACCATTTTCTTCCTATATCTATGCTTCTTTCCCCAAATCTTATTGGCAGACCGGTAAATCCTTAAATTAAATTGTAACAGTGACCACAGTATACAACATCCCCACACTGAGAGTTTTACTATGATGAGCTGTATTTTACTGTTGTCTGGACATACTTGAGTCAATACAGTGGAAGCTGAATATGACTTCGCAGGAGGAGGAAACTGGACATAGTGATGTAATACAATGAAGACTTTTCAAGTCACATATTTAAACCTATGATAGCACAAAGCCACCAATCCTTTAACCCTTTTGGATTTTCAAACTAGCTGGCTTTTATATTTGGTTTGAAACTGCCTGGGCAGGAAAATGCTATTTAGAGACAGTCAGGCTTAGACTGACAATAGTTAAGACTAAGAAATTGGCTCAAAGACACTGTACAAGAAACGTATGACCACCCCTAAGGTGGCATTCAGTTTTCAGGACCAACGCTGGTCTTAGAGCACCATCACCTATTCTGGGTTTTTAATACATCTACAAGGACACTTTACATCCAAGGCAGGGCCCATGGCATTCGTCTCAAAAAGTCACAACTTATTAGTCATGACACCAAGAGACAGGTGCCACTTGCAGGACTGTGCTAAACAATTTGACCAAAGCTAGGTCAGAACTCTCAAAGCATGTGTCTATTGCCTATGTAGTAGAAATCTGCTTGCCTTACCTTGTTTCTCACTCATGGCCCAAAGATATTGTGCAAGGCACTGCCTCAGATACATTTAAGGCTGTCCCTTTTATTGCAGCTACAGGGAAGACCTTAGTGGTGTCTTTGAAGCTATTTAGTATCTATTTCCCCCCAGTGAGTACTAGCATCAGATCTACGGCCTCTTCTTTATTGCCTCTCTGTGTGTCTTTATTTTCTGCTTTGTATGCGGTAGTGGTTTGAACTGTCCCCTTAAAAAAAAAAAAAAAAAAAAAAGTTTAAATCCTAACTCCTGACACCTGTTGATGTACCCTTATTTGCAAATAAGGTCGTTGTAGATGTAATCAAGTTAAGATGAGACCATATTGGACTTAGGAGAGCCTCAAATCCAATGAACAGACGTCTTTATAAGAGAAAGAAGATTGATATTTTGATACAGACACACACACGCTGAAAGAAGATGAACATGCAAAGACAGGGGCAGAAATTATAGTTAAACTGCTGTAGCTGAGGATCAACTGAGTGCTAACTGATGGAAGAGTCAAGGAACAATTTTTCTTTACAGCCCATGGAGGAAACATGGATGGCCCTGACAACACTTTGAATTTGGACTTTTAGCCTCTGGAACTGTGAGAATGTAAATTCTGTCATTCTAAGCCACCCAGTTTATTTACAGCACCCCCAGGAAACTAATACATATGCTTTTCAGCAAGTGCTAGGGTAGTCTATAAGAGCAAGACAACTGAAAGATAATAGTAATAAAAGCATTTATGGAGTCCTTAACATGTGTGGTAAGGTTTCCACATGTATTAACTCATTTGTTCCTCACAATTACACTATAGATACTTATTTATAATGCCTATTTTGAAAATGAGGAAACTGAGGCTCAATGAGTTAAATAACTTGTCCAAGTAATCAACCTAGTAGGAGGGATAGTGTAGATTTCAACCTGGACATTCTGATTCCAGAGTATGCCCTTTCAACCATGATGCCACAGGTCACCATAATATGATGGTGTTGATAATAGTAATAACAACCATAATGATAATCTCATTTGTTCATATGTGGATGATGTCATATCATTGGGACTTGACCTTTGAGTTATTCTAGCAGAGAGGATAGATTTTTTTGCTTACACATCTAAACAGTCTCACCAAATTTCCTTTGTAAGCCCTAGTATGAATGTGAAGGATAGTAAGTTGGGGTTAAGAGGGTCTGTGACAATTGAATGAAACAAAACTAATGGCTCACATGGGAACTGAACCTCAGCTTCATTAGCTCTCTCCCTGGGTAAAATACTTTTAATTGTTTTACTTCATAAAATAACTTAAAAGAAATTTAGCTAGAGTTTGGATGTCTAATATCCTCTCCTACAATATTTAATTTTTTCTGACACATGTCTATCCTATTACACATTTAGTAATCCATTAAGCTATTTTGTCATAATTTTGGTATTATGATGATGATATATTAAGCTGTTTCATCATCATTTAGGTAGGGTAAAATATATGATTTATGTCTGCATAGGATAAATTTAGGATATGTAGATACAGATAGATGGAATGCTTGTTTTCAAAGTAACATCAGACTCTTATAGTGAGAAATTGCTTTAGAGTTTATCTCCTTCAAATAACAAAATATCTGCTACATTTTACAAATAAAAAAATTGATACATTCATCTTTTGTATTTTATTTTATTTATTTTTAGATTTATTTTATTGTTTTGACAGAGACAGAGACAGAGAAGGGGGAGGGGCCCAGAGCAGTCTCCATAGTTTTAAGTCATCAGTTTTCAAAATAGTTTCATTCCACACCAGTGGGTCGGGGGCTGCACAGGGCAGGAAACAGGCAGGGGACTTGCATGGGAGGTATGACCCACAAGCTGGGGGTGGAACCAGGGAAGCACACTCTGGGCAAGAACCAAACTGGGGGCATCCCAACTGGGAAGCATACCCCAGTTTAGCATATGGGTCTGCATGGGTTGGGGTCGGGACTTGATTCTTGGATTGGGGGGGTGGGGGGCTGCAAGGCGAGGGCTTAACTCACTGAGCCATCCCAGCATCCCATCTTTTGTATTTTCTTTTTCAACTTGTGTGGTTACGTTAAAATTTTAAGAAAATACAATTTTGAACTCACTTGAATTAAATACTCAAACACACTGTTTTGACTGTACGTGAAACCTAATCTTTATGATAGCAAGTATATGTAACTATGAGTGTTGTTGGTTTGTACTTTACCACTCCATTTTAAAAGTGAATACATTAGTGTGCTTAATGTGCCTTTTTTTTTTGTCTTGAGTTTCTGTTTTGTTTTGTTATTCACATGAGGTATACTGTTTTTAAGATCGACTTAGGTGCTGATTATTGATATCAACTGAAACATTCTATTTAGTTAACAAAAGAATAAAAAGAAAAATTCTAGATCAATTGGCATCACATACTCATGCAAATCATATGCATATCAGTTTCTTTCCAAAATACTAATTAGGTTCCCTAGGCATGTCTTGAAAAGTGTACCATCTAAAACCCTGTAGAAAACAGCTTTTATGAAATTTGCAAAGTAAATGAACAATTATATTGAGTCTATATTGTAACTACTAAAACCAACTGTTTGAAGGCCAATTTAGGAATATCAGGCTGTTATAGTAGCTAGTCACTAAATGATTAATCCATCTAAAACCATCCTCAAGCCCCTTTCTTCATCAACACATGAAAAAATGGTAAACTCTTTTGTGCTATAGACAGGACTATGGTATTTTTTTTCTTGTAAAAAATATATAGAAGTATTATTTATGGAACCATATTTATTTCAAGATTCAGTTGTTATTACTCAAGTGATTTAGAAAAATAGATTCTATTTAGACGAAGTTTATTTACTGAGTAGATAATTTCATCAATGAATGAATGAATGGGTCTGTCACAGTTAATGCATTCAATTTGGTAGGTTAGTGACACAAAGATATATCTGTCCAATAGAGAAAGGACCTCAACTCAACAACACTGTAGATTGTAAACATAATGAACATATAGTTGTTCCACTGGAGCATATATATTTTTGACAACATCAAATAAATATTTTAGAGGTTTATAAACAGTTTTAAAAGTTTGTATAATATTTGTTTGTTTGTTTGTTTTCCCATGCCCATAAGGTAGAGTGTCTAAGTTAACCTTATCTACAAAGGAAGTCTTGGGGAAGCTGGGATGGCTCAGTGGGTTAGGCGCTCACTTTGCATTGCCGGGGACCGAGGATCGAATCCCGGCCCCAGCCCGTGCGGAACCATATGCTGAACTGGGAGCTCCCCCAGCTCAGTTCTCTCTGTCTCTGTATCTCTCTCTCTCTCTCTCTTTCTCTCTGTCAAAAATAAATAAATATATAAAGGAAATCTTTACAGAAGAGAGAATATATGGGCTAGCTTTGGTGACAAGTGGTATTTGTTCAGTGAAGGTATATGTCCAATGGGAAGCATTATTCCAGAGTAAACTGTGTGAAAGCTTGTGTCTTAAAGGGGTCTAATGTGTTTTTGGAACCAATAATGTTCTTCAGCATGGTACTTTATTGATGCCCTAACAGAAATCTTGTGTCAATACTATCACAAATATAAATCATATAAATTCAGGCTTTTGAGTTTGCGTCTTCAACTCTCTTCCTTTTATCTGCCACAACCCAACATATGCTGGAGTACATTACGTATGCAAGAACTTGGAAAACCGCTCATACATAATGTTTCTTATACACTCAAATCCTTTGTGGGAATGAACAAAAAAAACAAAGAAATAAAAGTGCAACACCATTTTTACTGTTTAAATCTGCATTTTTTATATTTTCCATGGATAACATGTACCTTTCTCTTTATACCACTTATTTATTGTTCCTAAAAATGCTACTGAAGATTTTTGTGTTTGAAATTGGAGGAGAATGCTTATCGCCCTTGAAAGTTTTTATAATATATTTATGTGATTGTTAGTTTAAGTCACAGCTGCTTATTACTGTAGTTCTCTCTACTTATGTTACCAGAATGTCACACTGAAAATAATGTTGCTGCAGTTTCCGCCTTTGTCCTACTATGTCATCAACATTAGAAAGTAACACAAAGAAACTCGATTATTTTTCTAAACATTAGAGATAAAAACTCCTATTATGAAAATATATCCTTCCACATTCAGGGGCTCATTCTTCATGAAGTAATAAGGTTCATATGATGGCACTTAGAAAAAGATAGCATGTGGTAAATTTAGAGCAATAACAACAACAAAAAGAAATCGCAAAGGAGAAAAGTACTGTGACTCTACTAATTTAATTTAAATATGAAATCGATAAACTTTTGCTCATTTGTAATTAATTACATTGCTATGAGATGGGACACCAATGTTGACATAAATTGGCTTTCATTCCTAAACCCAACTTGTATTCATATTTTGATATTAAGAAACTAACAGGATCTATCTCATGTTGCCTGTTGCAGGAGACATGCCTTCCCTCCTCTCAGCCTCTGTATGTACAGAGTTAACTTTTTTACTTAATAGCTACAACTTAAATATATTGATGCTATAGAAACACATGTCATGGAACTCACCCAGTTGTTCCATGTCAGCGAAACAGGAATTGTTGTCTGTGCACATTTAACCTCATGACAAAGGAGGGGAACGCAAGGCATATTCTTTTGAGTATTATTCCCTCACAAACTATGTCCTCCTTTAGGGCTTGAAACATTTCACTTAAGTTTAAAAAAAATTAGATATGTCAGTAAGATTTAAACTTACATGTTATTGTATATTTAGTTTAAGCATTTAATTTTAAAATAATGAATTCCATTGTTTTAAAATTCCTAAAAAAATAAGAGAAATATTTATTCATTTTGAATGCAGCTGACACTTCAACATGGGTTTGAACTTTGAGGGTCCATCTATTTGGATTTTTTTTTCATCTTGTAAACAGATGGTATATAGTATGGATAAACACATTAAAATGTGTAAATGCATTTTCTCTTCATTATGATTTTCTTACGAACATTTTCTCTTCTGTAGCTTACTTTATTGTAAGAATATCCCATATAATACATATAACAAAATATGTTAATTGACTGTTTATGCTATTGGTAAGGATTTTGGTCAAAAGCAGGCTATGAGTAGATTAGTAGTTAAGATTTTGGGAGGTGAAATGTCATACATGGATTTTCAACTACCTGGGGCTGGGGGTTGGTGGAACCTTAATCTCAGCATTGTTCAAGGGTAAACGTTACTTACAATAAAGATAATTAAACTAGTGAATCTGTGAGGAGTCAAATGAAGCTTTCTTCCCAGGCTGTCATTGCCAAAGAAGTACTTTTAGAAATGTAGAAATAACTAAAACAACTAGGAATTAGAAAAGATCTCCCTTAGTAAACTTAATGTCAGTTAAATTAGTATAATCTTCAATATTTTCCAAAAGAGAAGGAAGAAACTATTATTTCTTGTAACTTGTTCTTCCTTTGTCAAATCCAGAACAGAAAGAAGGACCTGCCACCATTCAAAAACCAAGGCAATATGGAGATATTGAAAATCATAAGGGTGGGTTGATGCTTAAAATGAGGGAGGTCACTGGGCTCTTGTTAAACCCTGCCTGACTTACCTGGCAGCACTGGATGCCAGCAGCATGTGCCCCAGATTTTCCAAGGAATGAAAATATCAGTAACCCCCAAATTATGGTTCCCCCAACACCATAATTTGGTCACTTTGCACAGGCTTATTTAGGAAGAAACGTTATAAACTGACAAAGTAATATAAACATATCTACCCAGTTAACGTCTTTGCAGAATGAGCAAAATTAAAGAATGAAGTAACTGGCTATGTAATCACAGAAAAATCACCCCTTACCTGACCTAAGATAATCACAAGAACGGAAGTATTTTTGTTTAAACTTTCTGAATAATTAGCTCAGTATTCTACTCTTTACATAGAGATATAAAGGGGAAAGGAGAAAAGAATGCTCTGAATTTCAGAATATCATATTTTAGATTAGGTTGGTATGTTTTCTATATATTATAAAGATATCACTAACCAAAACAAACCAGTTGACCAAAGAAATTGACTTCAAAGTATATTTACTCTCACAAAATAACATCCACAAGGGAATGCCCATTGAATCTAAGTTTACCTTTTTGGTGTCAAGAGAAGTGCCATTTTAAAAACTGATTCTAAATGTAGCTATGGGAATAATAGGTCAAGATGGGAAGAAATGCTTTAAGACTGCCTTTATTCATGTAAATGTAAGTTAAGATGGAAATAAGGAATGATAGGGTCTGGGGAGAATACAAATTACATATTTCTCCTAAAGACTTTTGAGTTCAATTATGCACACCCACCCCAACTCCCACCCCCAAATAGCCAGACTTCTAGGGATCACTAACTAAGTCAAGAAGACAAACGTAAATCAAAGAATAGGGTCTTCAAGGAGCTGCAACCCTAGTGCACAGCAAAGAGGGCCTAGGGCCCAGGTCTCCTTTGCATTTGAGAAAGCTAGCCGGCCAGCCAGGGCTGAATCCTGGCTGCTGCTAGAGGTCAAGGTGGGAATAGCATCTACCAAACAAGATCACTTCTTTTTAGAAAATGGGCACAGTGCCTGCCCACCAGTGGACTATTTTCCAGTGTTCTCTCAAATGTGAGAGGGGTGCCTAGATTTTTTGGGCTTACGAAAGGTAGAGGGCTTGGAAGGAAAACAAAACAAAACATGGGAAGCCGGGATGGCTCAGTGGGTTAAGCGCTCACTTTGCAACCCCAGGGACCAAGGATCGAATCTTGGCCCTGGCAGTGCTGACCCATATGCTGAACTGAGGAGTGCCCCCAGTTCAGTTCTCACTGGGGCGAGACCCTGGCCCAGTTCCTGCCCTGTGCAGCCCCGCCCACCTGTGGAATGAGACTATGTGGAAAAATCAATGATGTGCAACTATGGAGACTGTTCTGGGCCCTCCCCATTCTCTCTGTCTCTGACTGTATCTCTCTCTCTCTCTCTGTCAAAAACAATAAATAAATCTTAAAAACAAAACAAAAAACAAAATACCTCACAATATGAAGGCTCACTCATTTATTCTGAATATTTAGAATACATGATTTTTTAAAATCACAAGTAGTTTACATGGGTGGCACCAATTACTTGAACAAAAAACAAAACAAACAAACAAAAACCTTTGCTAGTCCTAGCAGAAAATGAAGAATCCCTTGACATTCAACAGTAAGAGGGTAGTCAAAACACTTCAGTACGTTTTGTTACGTGTACACTTCCCTCCTAGAAGCAGCTGTCATCAGTATGTTGATGTCAATTTATGTTTCAATTTAATGTGTGGGGATTTAGCTTTATTTCTTTCCTTAAGTCTTAGATTTACATGTCTCATTAAAAATCCTTAGAGGCATCACTAAAAATTCAATAATGAATGTTTGGCCACAGTCCAAATTCTTTAACAAGTTTTCATTACTCCTATGGAGAAACAACATTATCTTTCTGAGATTTCTTGGGGTTTTTATTGTTTGTTTTTTTCCTGCCAAACATCTCATGGCTAAAAATCAGACTCAGTAATGTTACCTAGTCTAGTTCTATTTATTTTGGAAATTCCTATATTTAAGGCAGAGTTCATGGATCATAGAAACCTACTTTTCCATATTATTTCCCTAGGCAGTGTTGGTAACTAGAGATACTATGTTGATAGCAGTTAATACTTCTACAGTGTGTGTGTGTGTGTGTGTGTGTGTGTGTGTGTGTGTGTGTGCTTTCCTCTACTAGACTGTGAATTCTGTCAGGACAAAGACTACACTACATTCATCTTTTGTTCCTTATCATAGTACCACTCAGCATGTAGTAAGCAAAAGAAAATTGCTCAATAAATGAATTTCTTCTAAGAAGTGATAATTATAAGTGATGGCATATTAAGGAAATAATAAATTGGAAATACTCAAGAATAGTCTAGTGACAATGATAACTTAGTTTGAACAAAAAGGATATGCTAATGATTGACTGTTTTTGATGTATAAAAATGACAGTTTATATGGTTCATTCTGTTGCTTCATTAGATTTACGTTCTTCCTCCCTCTAAGAACCTTCCAGTATATGAGGGCTGTTTGGAAAAAATCCAGCTATTGTCAATGTAATAAGAACAGTTACATGGCTGGATACTTTCTGGATAGCCCAGGGGAATTTTCCTTAGTTTTATCCATTCCCCAAAGATAATAGCAATACAATTAATATTTCTATAGCACAGGGAAATTAAATAACTAACGCCTTACTGAGATAACATATTCTTTCATTTAGCGAGTATCTGAAGGTCCATTGTGTGTCAGGCACCACGCTAGTAATAAAGGATACAGAAGACATGACGACAGAGCCCTGCCTCATGGCGAGTCCGACAATAAAATGGGGTGCCCCAACAAGGGGATAAGCCAGGACAGTAGTGACACATACAATGTACAATGACATATATTGTACAATGACAATAGTGACATAGGAGGGGGTGTGGCGTGGAAACACATTAAAGGAGCAGCTAATTCAGACCAGGAAGAGCAGGCAGGGAAGCCATTAGGAAACTTCTAGGACAAGGTTGGAAGGATGATCTAGTCAGAAAACGAGAGATGACAGCAACGGCAAGAGGCTGGGTCATGAGCAGGCGAATGGTGTGCATTAAAAAAGGCAGAAGTAACGCTGATAGGGCCGTAACACAGAGATCCGGATGTGGAAAAGGAAGGAGAGGAGGCCAGCATTATCAACAGTGTTCAGGGTAGGGCTAGTTGGAAGCGAGTCTACGAAAATAACCTGAGAGAAAAGTTGTCAGAAAAGCTTTCATAGAATAATATCTGTGGTGCTTTGAAATTCAATTACATTGCTTGGATTCAGGAAGATGTAGAAGTCGTTTAATTTTATCCTGTCTCCTCGACTTGTGAACAACAGAAGTGAAGCCCAGAGAGCTGAATTGATTCACCGAGGTCACAGAGCCAGTTCTCTTGCACAGGATGAAGCGGCACCCACATCCTCCAGCTCCCCCAGGCCTTACTCTGCCTTTACATTACTTGTTTGCCTAGTTCTTGATCTCCCTGAACTCTAGACAGAATTCTTTCAAGTCTCAGGCCTGTTACCTAAATACTCGTGTACTGAAGTCATGACTCAGAACGATTCTACCCTATAAAGAGCCAGTATTTTACAAGTGCCTAGGAGTTTCCCCAGTTTTCTATATGGTCTGTATGCTGAATTTCTCCATTAAGTTGTCGCGTCTTGCTAGAGCTGTAACAAAGGCAAGCAGGTTAAGGCTCAAACATCTACAAGTTCGACTTCAAAAGGCTTATTTTAAACACACAGTGAAGATGGCGAACATTAAACAGGCTGACTGTTGCAGTTCGATGATTAATGCCACAGATAATAACCAAACACGTTTTATTGCTCAACTGATAACAGGCTCTCACAATGAAGACAGTGTGATACTTTGAACTATTCAACACACCCCAAACTAAATACCAGCATTTGTTTTTATAGTGTTTGTAATCTCACCTGCTAAGACCCTTATCTTCATAAAACCACTGAGTTCCTGAATAAATATTGTGCCACAGATTTAAATCTTCTGGGGGATTTGATGCAAGTGGTTGCTGGAGTTTACGTCTCAGGAGCTCATATCTAAAACAAAAGACAAGCAGAAACCCTGGGATTATCTCAACTCATGTTATTACCAAAATTCAGGTTTTTTCGTGCACTGAGTGTGCACATATAAATATAAAGAGAACATCTTAATTTATGATTACAAAGATTTTTCTAGATTATATTCTAGCTCAAGTTTCACATATTCAATTATTTTGATACCATCAACTGCATTCCCATTTTTCCATTATCAGTGAAAATAACATTTCAGATTTCTCCTACATCAGTTTTGTGAACAACTGATTGACGTATTACACAAAATAGAAATAAAAAATATTTATAAAGTTAATGATTTCCTAAGACTTAAACCATCAATACTTTATAGAGAATGATAATATAATAAACCCACAGTTTCGGCTAAGGGATCAAGTTTAGGTTGTTATAAAGCCATTTCAAAATCACAACTCTTTTATCTGTAGACCTGGCAACATTCTTTACAAGTTTCCAGATAATAACAACGTGCCAAGGAACTATCGTGTCAGCTCTGGGATTCTGAGGCATATTTGTGTACATGTACCATTTAGAACATGCATCGAATTTTCTTGACATAATAAAAACCATGCTCTGAAAAGAAGGGAAGGATTATGTCAAGAATTGTTAGAGAACAGGTACTGTTGTTTCAAGGGTTTTTAGACCACAATATTGTGGTATTTCTATCTTGATGAACTTTTATGTTTCCACATAAGTTAAGATACACAAAATAGAATTCTATGAAAGTTATGAGTTGGGGAATCTCCAATAAGGAATTTGTTCTGTGGCCATACGTGATTAAAAGCCTCCTTCCTCCCTTCCTGGACTGATAAGACCACAGCAAAATCACAAAGCACAGTCACTTCTCTCACCTCAAGTTGGGTCCATTTGGCCTGGATGGTGGCTGCCAAGAAATCCCAACACAGGATTCACTCAGTGGAACTGCCAACAGGGGGCGAACACCCTGAGGTAGGGTGGGGTATGTGGTAACATGGGTAGAAAAACTCTCTGTGCACCCTCCTAGGTACCCGTTACCCCCAGAGCAAGCCACAATGGTGACTGAATAATTAGTGAAAGGGATCAGGTGAGTAACTACTTGACTTAACACTGAGGAAGTAACATTGGTGATTGTGATGTGAGGGTCAGGCATGCGGATCTCATAGCTAAGTATGTCTCCATTCTGCGTTAGTGGGGGTGTCCATGTGACCTGAAAGAAAAGATAAACTTAGAATCAGTGTGACAACCCAGGAACAGAACAACTGAAGTGCACAAGGCCTAGAATTTTGCTCTGTTCTGGCTTTCAGTTAAGTCAATTTTTAAGTGCCTCCTTTTGACTTCACCTTTTGCATGAGATGATAATGAAGGGTTTGGGACCAATTAGCAGTGCACCAGGAACTAAATGAAATACTGTTTCCTAGGCCTGGCTTTTACTCTGGATTCTTTCTAGGACTATCAGGCTAATACATACCTTAGTGATTCATCTCCACTGTGGGGGTTCTGAAGGACACAGGGCACACACATGGAAAAAAATCACACATCCATTCACATCAATGGGACAGCAGCAAGATTAGATAGTTTTCTTGTTCATAACTTAATTACCGGTAAACGAAATATCAGAACTCCTCGCTTTGCACTGTTAGTGTGCACTCCAAATACGTCACCACTCTTGTGGGGGATCGGGGGAATGTGGGGTGGGAGGGCCAAGAAGGATCATTATTTCTATTTTCTGAGGACGTACAATTGAGTTCCTAAATCTCACCTGTGCATAATATGAACCAATTCCAATACCTCCTAATTCCAAATATATGAGATGGGTAGAAAGCTTCGAAAGACGCAAGCAAAGGATGGTCCTCTATAACTGGTACATAAACTTGAGCGTCAGAAGAAAGAAACAACATTTATAGTGAAATACCCAGTTTAAAATTCCTTTTCTTTTCTGGCTAAATTTTTTAAGGACAAAGTGGTAAGACATTCCTTCTCTTGGGGAAAAAGGACCCTAGAAACATACAAATAGGCCATGAAAAAATCATTTATTTATATGCTAACGTGATTCATCTCCTTTATTGTTGCCTTGCAGTGTTCCTTAAATTTTAGAGTTTGTATTTTGTCTCCTAAATAGACTCTAAGTTTCTTGATACTAGGACCCAAGTTGTATACCTGTTGAATGCCATGCATCAGAAGTAGAGTTCAGGAATTACCTGTGATCATGGCTGACTAGATTATATTTTTCCTTAGTGTTCAGCTATTTTGAAATTTTAAGACAGATTTCTACAAAGTGATATGTTAATATCTACATTTGTTAACTCTACACAAAGTCCAGGATAAATCATAGAAAAATAAAAATCTAGAAGGACTGACTAAAATTTTCTTAATTCAAAGAGAAAAATTTTCCTCCAGAAGAATCATCTCCTGAGGTTTTCACAGGGTGTTTTTATTAATAAATGGTGACAAGAGGGGCTCCTGTCATGTGTCAGCTGGATAGTTGCTTGATGATCACAAACCTAGCTTATAATTCACAATGGACTTGATGTCTACCCAATTTTTACTACATGGCTTGAAATTATTGCTAATTCTAAAATCTGCCTGGGGATTTCCATACTGTGCTGGGGTGAAGAGAGTTTTCCAATGTATTCCTTATCAGCATATAAATACTGGGGGGTGCCACAAAATGTACCGTATTTTCCGGCGTATAAGACGACCCCCTAATTTTACAGTTAAAACATAGGTTTAGGCCTATATTCACTGTATAAGACTACCCCCCACTTCCGAGGCAACACCAGTTCTTTTTTTAATTAAATTTTTAATGAATGACATTTTTCGAACATACCGTAATATATTGTACATTGATACGATAAATGGAAGGTCTCTTCACAAATGGCAATGCCATGAACTTGACCGAGAAACAAGAAATCCAAAAGAGAACATTAACAATGATGGCATCATCTGGAAAGAAAATTACATGAAGAACTTGCAGAAAATGCTTGTTTGTGACTGACTGGGATGATAAGAGGTTTTTCTAGGCAGAGGAGCATTGTGA
>PVKE010032055.1:0-18699 GCA_004027555.1 Craseonycteris thonglongyai
GTGTGTGTGTGTGTGTGTGTGTGTGTGTGTGTGTGTGTGTGTGTGTGTGTGTGTGTGTGTGTGTAAACATTTTCTGATAGGAGTTTCAGGTAGGTCTAATAATATGAGTCAACTGCAACAAAAAGGAGGGAGGGTAAGGAAACTACATAGGGATAAGGTATCTACTTACCACTTGAAGTGGTAAAATAGTGATTTTAAGTAGAAAGATAATACACAAGTCCACTAAAACAAATAAATAAAAAAGTATTGAGTTATAATAAATAAATTTAAATGGGATAGCAAAAATATATAGCAAATAAACCAAAAGGGAGAAAAAGGAAAATGGAACAAAACTTCAGGAAATTAACAAAAATAAAATAATAAAATGGTAGACATAAATCCAAATATATCAGCAATTAAATTAAATATAAAAAGTATAACTACTGGTAACAAAAAGACTGATATTAGAATAAATATTTTTTTTAAAGACCCAACAGGGAGGAGGGGGGAGGGGGAGTTGTGGGGGGAGGTGGGAGTGGGCACTGGATATATGGTGATAGAAGGGGAGCTGATTCTGGGTGGTGGGCACATAATACGATGCATGGGTGATGTGATGTGGACTTATACATCTGGAAAATATCTAATTGTTACCAATCAATGTCACCCCATTAAATTTAACAATAGTAAAAAAAAGACCCAACTATGTTACACCTACAATAATCACATTTCAAATATAATGATATGGGTAGATTAAAAGTAATGGGTTAGATAAAAACGTATTATGTGAACATTAAAGAACATTAAAGAAATCCCATTTCTAGATACCTGCTTCAGAGAAATGAAAATTTATGCACGTGCGCACATATATACACAGACACACGCACACACACACACCCTCTGCACCCGTATGTTTATAGCAACTCTGTTCAGAATCGTCAATACCAGGAAGCAACTCAGTGACCTTCAACTAGCGTGTATCAGTTTGGTTCCAATCTAGAGACCAAAATCACACAATAATTTTAAAAGAGAAATTTTAACGTAAATAATCATTTGACCGTAAGAGAGTTAACTATAAATATTTAAAGAGAACTTCAAAGAGTATCCTAAGGCTGGAGTAGAGTGGGAAGAGTAACGGAAGTCACCTTCCTGTCTGGGCACAGACGTTGGAGGTGTGCCGCTGCCCGCCTGATGGCAAAGTTCTGGTTGCAAGGCCAGAGCTAGTCCACGGCTGCTGGAAAGCAGCCAGCAGACCTCCAGAACATAACCAGGACTTGCAGCATGAATAGTGCATGGCTGTGGATGTGGCATTTGGAGCACGTGGCGCCCACATTAAGAGAGCTTTGGGGAACAAAGCTTTAATGCGCAGGCGTCCCTCTGCTGATTTGAGGGTGCGTGGGGCCTGATGGAGTGCCAGGGGCTGGAGGCTTGCAGTGCACAGTGTCCATGTCCTGAGGCTATGGGAAGGTTGTCACCTGGCTCAGAACAGGACTGTGAGGTTGCTGAGAGACGGCTTCCCCTGGGTTCATGGCATGGTCAGAGCATCAAGAGGTCTTCACACAGCCGTGCCGCGGATCGATGGTACAACAGGAACAAGAAAAACGCAGGCTGCACTCGCTAGAACCAGAGACAGCAATGCCTCTCCAGCTCTCTCTACTGGTGGATCTCAACACTGTACTCAAGGTGAAGGGTATAGGCATGGGTGTGCTTCAGAAACCCTGTCCAGTATGTGGCGCAGTTTCTGAATGGTGAGTTCTGGGCTGACAGGTCATAAAATGATAACTGGTACAGGCCAAAGGATTTGATAAAGAGTGGTGCATGAAAAAATTAAATACTTCTTAGCAATAAAATAGAAATCACTACTGAGATACAGAACCCAGATGAATCTTGAAGCATTATGTTGAATGAAAATAATTAATCGAAGTGTTACATTCTTCCACTCCTATGACATTTTCAAAAAAGGTAAATCTGTGGCAGAGGAGAAATTGGGGCTTCCCAGTGGCTAAGGATGGAGGAGGAAGTGACAAATGGACACACAAAGGAGAGCACTAGAAGTAAAAACTTGTTGTCTTGGTGATTACATGAATCTACGTATGTGTTAAAATTCACACAGTCGTACACCAACAAGTCCAATTTTACTTTATGTTAATTTAAAAATAAAAATGAAAAAGTCTAAGCCAATCGGTTTACTATCAAAACTGTAATCTCTGAGGAAGCTGAAACTTCTCCCCTGACCTTAGCAGAAGCTGAACCTGAGAGCAGCAATGCGAGAGGGGAGTCTGGTCCATGTTCTCTCCTGCCTGCTGCTTCTTGTCTGCTTCTGCCTTTTTCTTTATGGGTTTAGAGAAAAATGGACTAGAGGCGAAGGAGGAGAGATCTTTTAACTTAGATGGAACTCTATGAAATTACCTCTTAATGGTAGAATGCCCTTTTGCGTCAAAGCTCCTACCATTGGAGGCGTGCTTGCCATTTGTTTGGACAACCTTTCACCCAAGTCCTACACTGGGTCTCTCTTGCAGGCTGTGCCTTCTCTGGATGCCCCTCCTCTCCTGCCTCATGTGGTATAGCCCCTGATACTCAATTCCTTTGTGAGGAGTAAGGTGCCCACTTTCCTCACCACTGTCCCTTTGTTTCTTCTCTCTCCTTGCTTTCCCCTCACTGTGGTTCTAGTGGATCTCCTACTGTCAGTGATATTGTGCTGAGGTTAGGGCACCAATCTGATCTTTGAATCACAAATGTAAAATGTCAAACTCTCCTAAGACTTTTTGTACACGCTACTTTTCCATCCCATGGGAGTGATAAATCTTCAGTTCTGTAAACCTTTAGTCAGGGGGTGGAAAATCTCTCTTCTGGCTGGCAGACAAGTCCCATCCATTTCCCTGAGTTTTCTTACTGGTGATGGGATATAAGCTGCATATTATATAGAGGACATGATTTAGCAGTTTGGGTACCCTTAGCAAGTTCTGCAGAAGTTTTGCCTAACACCTCTGTTTGGACCAAGAGGATACTTGTCTCTCACAGTCCTTAAATTTGTGACCTCTGCCAAAATTCAAAGTCAACTAGGAAAACCCCATTTAACATCTTGTTGGACCTGGTCCCAGGTAACTTTCTGTGCCCTCTTACAAACAACTGCATAAAGACAAGTTTCCAATCAGAATTTTGTGCATTTAAATATCTCATACTGGCTATTCTTACCTTGCTAATTCGGCTCCTTTCATGTCTAGGAGTGTTTCAAAAGTCTCTACAGCTGTAACTGGATTAGTGAATAGATTGAACTTTCTAAGATCTCTGCAGGATATGACTTTATTCTTCTCCCATCATTGTCTTACCACATTCTCTAGCATCTTCTTTACTTCTCCTGATTATGTCCCATGGGAAGATATTTACAGGGGATGCCAGAATAGCTCAACAGGATGAGTGCTTGCCTTGCAACCACAAGGTCTGGGGTTTGAATTCTGACCCAGCCTGGGTGAGCCCATATGCTGAACTGCAGCATAACTGGTAACCACCGGGACGTCGATGAAAGCTCTCACCTCACATGTGGGAGGCTCCCAGTTGAGTTCCTGCCCCACATGGCCCCACATCCACCTGTGTGGAATGAACCTATGTCACAACTAGTGATATACAACCATGGAGATGGCTCTGCCCCTCCTCTCACCTCTTAATTACATAAATCTAAAATATATATATTTACAAATCAATTATTCAACTCTGGATAGATGATCACTCATACAACTATACCTTGAGTCTAAGTAGAGCTTACTGTACAAGTGTGGTAGAGACAATGCACACAGGATGGTCACTTGTCCCAGGCTCTTTTGTAGTCAGTTGGGGACATGTGATAGCTTCCAGAAGGTGAACACAAGTAACATGTAATGTCTAGACTGAGGCACTGAAGCTTCCATACTCTCTTGCCACATGCTTGAGATGGCATTGCCATGTGATAAAGAAGAACTTACTGGTTGACATAAGACAGATGCCTCTTCTGTTCTTAGCATCCGAGCACTCTGAGGGTTTTGCCATTTGAAGTTGCTTTTTCGAATTTAAGAAAATTATATTGAAACAATTTTCTTTTGGTGGGGAAGTCCTGACATCCCTCCACATTCTTCTGTCTCATTTCCTCTCTACACTTTCTCCCTTTTGCCTTCTGATTCTGGAATATGTGCCTGTGGCAGAGAAGTTAGGTCAATAGTTGTTAAACTGAATCATGTGCTGGGGCTCTGCTTTATGAATTGCCACATAAATGAAGATCACGATGCAGAAACCCACTCCACCTACCCCCAGGCTCACACAAGAGGCACTTACGATTCATGACAGCAGGAGCTCTTTCCAAAACTTCCCAAAGCTTTTAGTTCTTTCGCCTCTAAAAACTAACAAAATCCCTCTTCTCCTTTGTTGGGTAAGTAGAATATAGACATTTGCAAAGGGGATAAAAGACACTCGAATCACATAATTTAGCGTATTTCTCAATATATTAGGGTCCAGTATGAGTACGTGGATTCAGGTACTCCGTTTCAAGTGTGCTTAATGGTGTGAGCAGATCACATACATCGACCCCAGGTTCTCAGTCTCCTTCTCCCCCCCCCCCCCGCAGTGTGCACACTTGTGGACTTCGAAGCTGGCTGTTCCGGAAGAAGCACATGCAACACATCTTGTGGCTGATTTCCTTGGTGTTTTAGTTTCCTATTTATCCCAGAACCACTTTCTCTATGCAACAAGATCCCTGTCACAGTTGACAAAATAGCCGTTATTGGTACCATACCCATCTTGATCCCCAGCACTTACATCACTATTACACATAAAATTGCACTAACAATGGCTTTTGCTTAATGGCTTTAAAGACCTTGTATGTTTTTACTTCTTGGATCAAATTCAATATTGGTCTGGCCATATCCTTGACAGGGGAGAAGGAAGAGACAATGTCTGGGCCCTGAATTTCACCTTTGCCCCTGCTTTTATTGTGTCCCAGAATTTCTTTTTCTTTTCTTTTCTTCTTCTTTTTCTTTTTTTTTTTTTTGACAGAGAGAGAGAGAGAGAGATACAGAGACAGAGACAGAGAGAGAACTGAACTGGGGGAGCTCCCAGTTCAGCATATGGTTCCGCACGGGCCAGGGCCGGGATTCGATCCCTGGTCCCCGGCGCTGCAAAGTGAGCGCTTAACCCACTGAGCCATCCCGGTTTCCCCTTCTTTTTTCTTATCCCACAGAAAACATTCTGACTTTGACTAAAATCTGTCTTACCTGATTAGTAGTAATAAAGACTTTGGGCTAAGAACCATGTCCACATATTTGTTTGCTTACAATAGGAAATGATAACAAATGGATTAAACTTAAACATAAGGCCTGAAACCATGAAACTGCTAGAAGAAAATGTAGGCAGACATTAATCTTGGCGATGATTGTTTGAATTTGACACTAAAAGGAAAGGCAATAAAAGCAAAAATAAACAACTGAGACTACATCAAAGTTTGAAGTTCCTGCACAGCAAAGGAAACCATCAACAAATAAAAAGACAACTTAATGAATGAGAGAAAATACAGTCTGTCAAAAGTAATGCACTCTTTTTATGAGTTGGCAATCTATACCAAAACATAAGCATGTAATTTTGTAACAGCAATATAACACTCAAACTTTAAAAAGGGTTTTACTTCTGCTGGATCCTGTATTTGTGAATTGTACACCTGATATAACTCAATAGCAGAAACAAAAAAAAAATATGATAAAATATGGACAGATGATCGGAATAAATATTTTTCTAAAGAAGACATATAAATGACCAACAAATACATGAAATGGTGCTCAAATCACTAATCACCAGGGCACTGCTAATCTAAACCATAATGAGATATTACCTCTTCCCTGTTCAAATATGACTATTGTCAACAATTATAATAATAATAAAGAAGAAATATTAGTGAAGAAGTGAGGAAAAGGGAACACTTGTGCACTGTTGCTAGAAATGTAAATTGGTGCAGCCACTGTGAAAAATAGTGTGGTGGTTCCTCAAAAAATTAAAAACAAAATTATCATGTGATCCAGCAATTCCACTTCTGGGTATTTAGCTGAAGGAAAACAAAACACTAATTTGAAAGCTATATGTGTACCCACATACATTGTAGCATTATTTACAAGAGAAAAAGACATGGAAGCAACCTAAGTGCCCATCAACAGATGAGTGTATACATACACACGCACACACACACAATGCGATATTATGCATACTATTCAGCCATTAATAAAAGAGGAAATCTTGTCATTTGAAACAACATAAATAGACCTTGAGATCATTATACTAAGTAAAATGTCAGAAAAGATAAATGCTATATAGCCTCATTTGTACAACCACTCCTCACTTAAAGACCGACCTGTTTAACAACTGCCTGAAGGTAGGACCAGGTCTCCAGAGCAAGGAATCCTCTTTCTCTATCTTTGTCTTCTTCCCAAAAGTCAGTTACTATTCATTACACAAAGCATTCACAATCATGCAAGCCTACATATTTCGTTTATAAGTGTGGTATGGTATCTATTGAAAAATATACAGCCTATGGTGCTGTGATGTATCACAAGGTGCCTGCCTTTAAACTCCTCGCTTATTGACCAATTTGCTTAATGACCTAGACATAGTAATGGAACTCAGTCATAAATGAGGATAGCCTGTATGTGAAATCTAAAAGAAAAACAAACACACACACACACACACACACACACACACACACACACACCAGATTCATTGATACAGAACACAGAGTGGTGGTTGCCAAAGGTAAGGGGTAGGGACTGGGTAACATGGGTGAAGGTGATCAAAAGTTACAGACTTTCTGTTGTGACATAAATAAGTCCTTGGGATGTATATAGGTTAGTAACTATAGTTAATAACACCACGTTGTATATTTGAAAGTTGCTAAGAGAGTAATTCTTTAAACTTCTCATCACAAGAAAAGAACTTGTAATTATGTAATGATGGATGGTAACTAGACTTATTGTCGTAACCATTTCACAATATATAGGGATATTCAATCATTGTGTTGTACACCTGAAAATAATGTACTGTTACTCATCTATTACATATCAAGAGGATTAAACTGAATTTTTAAAAAGACAAAAAATATATAATCCCATGTAAGTTGTTTCACTGATGAAAAAGCTACCTCACTGGAAGAAGCTTTCTCTTATACTGAAGATGAGTATTTGATAAATACCCTAAAAAGATGTCCTGCCTTCTAGCCTTTTGTCCTCTTACTTTCAGCCTCACACATTTCTGGAATCACACATATTTGCTGCCCTGGCTCCTCATGTCCATTGTTCATCACTGTCTCTTATCCACATTGCTTTTCCCTTCAGAAATCTGCTTTCATCTCTGTGTCATGCAGGAAAGGAAAACGTCAACTTGCAAAGCAAAGGAAAGCATTGCCTCCTGGCGGTGGGATTTTAGGCAAGTGGAGCATCAGATAACTGGTGCCCACGTGGCATTCAGTGCAGGCTGAAGAGGTAGAAATTTCATCTGGGCCCTGACTTTCCTAAAGGATTTGGGAAGACTAGATGTGGAGGTTTGAAAACAACAAACTCTCTCCTTCTGAGGCACCCTGGCAGATTGGTTGGCAACAGGAATGCTTGCTGGCCTCTGCTTCAACTGTCACTAGGCTGGTGAGCTACTGGGCGGTTTCTTAGGCTCTGTGGTAAAGGGTTCTGGAATGAGTGGTCAGTTTCAGCGATTTAATACAGAAGGTCCTCTGGAGAATCTGTCCAGCATTTTGTCAAAAATCCTCCTTTGCTGAAGGCTGAGAGTCTTGCATGTTACATTATTATGGGGCACAAAACTCTGTCTTCTAACAAAGCAATAGATCTCAGAAGTCAAGAGCTACCTGAGAAAGCCTTCTAGCTGAGGAATATTGATAAACAGACTTTTCTGTGTTCCTGGAGTACCTAAGACAACCCAGGCTCTGCCAGTGGAGATGGCAAAAGTTCTACAGGTGACAACTGGCTTCATCACAGCAAGTCAGGTGCTAGACAGACAGTGGCACAACTCTTTCTAAAGGTTTCTGCCATGGACTGAGTTGTATTCCCACAAAATTTATATGTCGAAGTTCTAACCTCCAATGTGAGTATTTGGAGAGTGGGTCTTTAGGAGGTAATTAAGGTTAAGTGGAGTCAGAAGGTCTGGCCTAATAGCATTAGTATCTTTAGAAGAGACACTAGAGATCTCATTCTCTTTCATGCGTGTGTACATGGAGAAAGGTTGTGTGAGGACACAGCCCCCTACAGGCCAGAAAAAAATTCTTACCATAAACTTAAATCAGCCAGCACCTTGACCTAGGACTGCTCAACCTCCAGAACTGTGGAAATAGAAATTTCTGTTGTTTAAATGACCTGGTTTATGATATTTTGTTATGGCAGCTCAAGTTGACTAATACAGTTTTCAAACTCACCTAGGTATTTGGTGTTGGAGACAATGTAAAGCAGGCAGAAGCCCTGAAGGGGAACAGATTGACCTGGATTGAGTCACAAAAAAAAGGGTGTTGGTTCACTGGCATGCAAGTGGGTTTCTGGAGAATGAGTTACGATAGAAAGTTTCCACTGTGCTTTCTCCATGGCCATCCATTAGCGGGGAAAGTTGGGAATTTCCTCTGGCCCACTGTGTCTCCCCACATCTTTCTAACCCATATCTGTCACTTCCATTTAACCAAAATGCCTGAATAGCTACCAGCAAATCTTCCTGGCTCACCAAGCAGCCTTTTCCCAATGGCAGCACATGTTATCTACATACTGTAGTGAGAATCAATGTTCCCTGAAATCCAACATCAAAATCTCCCTAAGTGAACAGGAACTTTGTTGAGAAAAAAAGAAAAGGAGGAGTAATTTCAGAGAGAGGACAACTGTCCTATCAGGCATTCTTAGAACTAGTGATGGTAGTGGATGGAGGTGGGGTTGTTGGTCCCTGAAAAGGGCAGAAAAGAACATGGATGGTAGAGTTGCTAGCTCAGCCTATGACTCATTTTCTGAAGCCTGGTATCTGGTGATAATCTGGGTAATTCGAGTAAGAGTATATATTTTATTTTAACCATCAGGCTACCTTACTTCAACCACATAATTCATTGATTTAGGGGTGTTGTGGACAAGAAATTTCTTGGTCATTATGACAAATACAAAAGAATTCTACCAATATGGAGTTTATAATCGCTCTGAAATAAAATGAATCTAACACTCTTTCAGTATCTACTATGTACTAGACATTTTCCATTATGTTATATGTTATGGCACTTAATCTCAAACTATTTTTTTTGAAAAAAAATTTTTTATTGCTTTTGACAGAGAGAGAGAGAGAGAGAGAGAGAGATAGATAGAGAGAGAGAGAGAGAGAGAGAGATACAGAGATAGAGACAGAGAGAAGGGGGAGGGCCCAGAACAGTCTCCATAGTTGCACATCATCGGTTTTTCCACATAGTTTCATTCCACAGGTGGGTGCGGGGCTGCACAGGGTAGGAGCTGGGCCAGGGTCTCACCCCGGTGAGAACGGAACTGGGGGAACTCCCCAGTTCAGCATGTGGGTCCACATGGGCCGGGGTCGGGATTTGATCCTCGGTCCCCTGGGCTGCAAAGTGAGCGCTTAACCCACTGAGCCATCCCGGCTTCCCCTCAAACTATTTTTTTTAAATAGGCATCGTATCATCATCATTGTCATCATCATCGTTGTCATTATCATCATCCATCATCATCATAATTATCACCTTGATAGATAAGACAGCAGAGGCTTGGAGATGTTTAAAACATACTCAAAATCACACCACTTCAAGTTTACCCTCACTGCAGAATCCCTATTTCTTTATGGAAACTAACACATTAAACATATAAAAGCATGACATTAACCATACTCTGACGTAAAGATTTGTCCCATTCCAAACTTCACATTCATGCCTACCCCACCGACTGGCACCCCCATGGTGCCTAGCCTCCCCTTCCTGTATTAGGAAATTTCTCAGAGTTGATTACAGACTTCAGGATCTCCCCCTCTGTTTCTCTCTGAAGAGTAGAAGATTTTGAGGAGCAGGAACAGAGCTCTGCTTTTCTGTCCTGAAAGCAGGGTCAAAGCTCTTGACTTCACTCCAGCTCAGGATTCAGGCTTTCAATTTAGGGGTATGATCTGCCAGAACTGAACCCAAGGGCATCCAGCTTAATTGCTAGCTTCGGGCTTGGAAAGCAAATCATGTTTCTGGACAGCAATGACCAATTCTCTATCACCACTTTCTTCTTTTTCTTCTTCCTAAAAAAGGAAAAGCAATTTGAGCCCCAACAAAGTAACAAGGGCTCAGAGGCAACAACAGATGTGTTAATGCAAACACTTTCTGATAAAGTCAATGACCACCACAGACTGTGGGAAGAAAGGGAAGATGCGCTGATCACTTGGTTTGAAACTGTTCTGGAAGAGAGATGGCTCTCGTGTGCAGGTAGAGAAGAATCTATTTTGCTATGTTTCTTTTTGGAGTTTTCCTAAGACAAAAGTTGCCTTTGGGAAACAGAAGGGACAAAGGGCAGTAAACCAAACCCTCAAATCTCTGCTTGCAGCTGTGTGCAGCGGAAGGCCTGGGTGACAGAGTCCCCTGCTGGGTGCATCACCCTCAATTACTTTCACAAGGGTGGACCGGGTATGGTCACTGAAATTATAAGGGACCAGCTAGGGACAGGGCACTAGTCTTTCCTTCCTACCACTGGACTCTATGAGTAGATGAGTTTACAAGAGCAGATGACAAGGATCATAAGGTTTCTTGGATCTTAGCATCAAAATGGGTCAGAGCTGGCCAGGTTTCTATCCCCAGTACAATTATCTGGATAATTAGACCAAAAGCTTTATATAATTCAGTAGCTTGTTGTTGACCTAAAATTCCAGAATTCCTTTAAGTCTATGCTCTGCAAGTGAAAGCTGTTCTTTGTTTGCTTGTTTGTTTGTTTTCCTTCCTTCACATTGCAAATCTCCTTTTCTATGTACAACTATCGACAGGGAAGTGTCTAGCACCTATGGCACCTTGATGCCTCATCAAACAATTTTTCCCCAGGAATTAAGTTAACCAACAACTGTCATTTGGTTCTTATTACAATGTAAGCACATCAGGAAGAACGTGTTTCCATTAAACTATGAGGATCTAACTAATGACATCATATCAATCAGACTGACTCTTCCCAAATGTCTGCATCCTCTTGGTTCTAGTTGGGGAAGCTGCACAACCCAAAATGTGTTCCTGAAATATTCTCTTCCTGGGACATTTTTTTTCTTCCTTTTATCCCCAGGACAAGTGACAGTAAACTCTTCATGTTTGTTGAATAAGTGAAGGAAGACCATTATCCTTATCATTTCATCTTCTCCCCCTTTTCTTAAACAACTTTTTACTTAGAGCTTCTTACATGCCAGGAATTGTTCTAAACACTTTATGAATATTAACTCATTTAGTACTCAGAGAACTTATGTTTATTTTTATTTATTTATTTATTTTTACATTACTGATAAAGAAACCAAAGACCAGAAATGTTAAGCAACTTTCCCAAGGTCACATGGCCAGTAAATAGTAGAGCTGGGTCTAAACACAGGTCATCTGACTAGAACCTATGAGGGGTGGTCAAGAAATTCTTGGAATGAAGGAGAAGAAGTGTTAAAAAATAAAACTATTTATTATTTTTCATTTTCGACATATTCACCCTTAACCCTAACACACTTTTCAGATCTTTCAATGAGTTTATACCCTCGGGAAAAAAAAAATTGTTTTCTTTTTGCCCCCCTAAATTGCAGATTTAACCTCTTTGTCATCTATGAAGTTCTTCCCTGGAAGCTGTTTTCTCATATTTGGGAACAAATAATCATATAAAGCTAGGTCTGTCATGTAGGGAGGGTGGTTTAATGTTTGGAAGCCATAGCAGTGAAGAGCAGCCAGCACAACATTGCACTTGTGCACAGGAGCATTGTCATGCAAAATCAGCAGCTCTTTGGTTCTTTTCCTCTTCTTTTCTCCTTCCCAGATTCTTATAACTGGTTCAGCAGACTGGAATAGTACTTTCCAGTTATTGTGTCACCCTTACCCTTGTAATCGATTAACAGGATATCTTCTGTATCCCCAAAAAACAGTAGCCACGATTTTCCCAGCCAATAGCAGCACCTTGAACTTCTTAGGGGATGCATGCCTTTTCATGCCACGGCATGGACTCCTGCTTTGACTCAGGCTCATGATGAGCCCAAGTTACATCTCCAGTGACAATCCAGTTTAAAACTTCATCTTTGTTGTCTCTGCAGAGATCCAAAACCATCGTGCACACTTGGCACTGTTGTTTTTGGAGAAGTGTGAGCATTCTCGGTATCCATGTTGCACTGACTTCTGACATCCTTAGATGCTGATGGAGAACATTCAGAATGGTTGTAGGTGATACTCCAACAATGTCTACAAGCTGCTTTTTATTCAATCTGTTATCTCCCAGTACAAATTTTTAACTTTGTTGACAATGTCTGAGGAAGTGTCCTTAACAGGGCATTATGAGGAAAGCTGTTTTTAATTGACTCTCTGCCTTGCTTGAAAACGTTCTGCCACTTGTAAACCATGAATTTCCCAGGGCAACAATCCCTGTAAACCACTTACATCTCTTCCAAGTGGTTTGAGGTGTTTTCCCTTGTTTTGTGAGAAATGTAATGATGACACGAAATTCCATTTTATCCACACTTGGTTTTTTCTTCATGTTTGATGTGTTTCTTCAGCAATATCTGAAAGAACACAGATGCAAGCAGGCTGAACTTTGGACCATATAGTAATAAGTCACATAATCAAATTGTGTGTGCTCATCCTCCCACCTCTCCAATATCTCTCGTTTTGTGAATTTCTTGGCCATCCCTCCTATGTTCGTAGTTAACTACCTCATGATATTGCTTCCCTAAGAAACTTTCTCAAGATACAGCTTTTGTAGCTAAGCTTCTTAGCATTGTCTTTTTTATTTATTTTTATTGTTTTTGACAGAGAGAGAGAGAGAGAGAGAGAGAGAGAGAGAGAGAGAGAGAGATACAGAGACGGAGAGAGAACTGAACTGGGACACCTCCCCAGTTCAGCACATGGGTCCGCACACGCCAGGGCCAGGATTCGATCCTGGGTCCCCGGCGATGCAAAGCCAGCACTTAACCCACTGAGCCATCCCAGCTTCCCCAGCATTGTCTTTCTTAATCTTGATTCTTGGAAGGAGTTAAATATGTTGTGAAACTTTGGAGGAGGAGTTAGTGTTTCCTTATTGAAGAAATCAGATTATGGAACAATTGAGGCTGGTGGAAAAAACTTTCCATTTCAACATCTAGCAATCAAGTGCAGCTCTTTTGTGCCAGGCACTGTGCTGAGTATTGCAAACTCAAAGGTAAGCATGGCAGCTCCTGCTTCAGTGAGCTCACCATCTGGGAGGAGACAGGTTCACGTAAGTCCCAAGAGAAACTCTCACTCAGAATGTTTGTACCCTGAGTCCTAAGGAACCAACATGTATTATTCAGATGAAAGGCAGTGAAGGGAGATCGAATTGGGCTATTCTGGTCCAATGGAGCTGCATCTACAATTGCGTAGATTTCCAAAGAAAAGGCAATGTTTCTCCCAGGAACTATAAGTGCTTGGGGATTACTGGAGCTGGAGATAAAATCAGGAGTCAGAACCTGTAGGCCGAATGGATCTTGCTAAGGAATGGACTGATTAATGGGCAGGTTTTTACCAGACCTTGTTGATGTGTCACCACTGCCACCCCGCCGCGCCCTCAGGAATTGCTTAGCTCCACCTGCACGGGCCTGGACCCCTGCGCTCGCTGCCTAACCCTGCTGCTCGCCTAGACCGACAGCAGATTGGTCTTCCTGGGCAGAGGCCCTCAAGCCAGCTCCTGAGCAGCTGCTGCTGGAACACGGACTTCTCACCCAGTAGACGGACAGGAGTGTCAGGAAGCTAGAGTGCTCCAGATGTCCCCATGTGCTTTGAGTGCGGTTTCCATGACCAGTGAGGCGCAGCTGCAAGCTGTTCTGTGCAAGGCCCTGCAGCACATGCTCCAGGCCCGGCCCTCTGAGCTGCAGTGTGAAAAGGGCTTCCAGACGGAAACCACCAGTCCTCCCAGCTCCCAGTCTCCCCTCCTTTCTTTCCTTTTAGTTATTCTATGACAAATAGCAGCTTCTTTAGTGTCTTCTGCTCCAGCATTATCTCCAGCAGCTGCAGGCTCAAGCCCTGATTTCTCAGAGCCAAGGCCCTGGCTTCTGTTGGCAGCCCTGCAGCGGCTGCTGTAAGACCGAGCTTCCCAGCAGATACCGGTTACCACATCTGGGCGTGTCAGGGAGTGAGTGCCCTGAGGGCCAGGTGCGAACCCATAACGGATAACAGAGAAGGACCCTCCAGATAAATCCTTTCTTTTTTTTTTTTTTTTCAAATATATTTTTATTTTCTTATTTATTTTTGACAGAGAGAGAGAGAGAGAGAGAGAGAGAGAGAGAGAGAGAGAGAGAGAGAGATACAGAGACAGAGAGAGAACTGAACTGGGGGAGTTCCCAGTTCAGCATATGGTTCCGCACAGGCCTGGGCCGGGATTTGATCCCTGGTCCCCGGCGCTGCAAAGTGAGCGCTTAACCCACTGAGCCATCCCGGCTTCCCCAAATCCTTTCTTTCTCTCCCCATTTCTCACAGATTTTCTAGAGCATGGCGATTCCATGTGGCATGCTGAAAGACATCCCATGTGACCAAGCAACCAATTGCCTTTTCTTGTGATGCTATGGCTGACTCATAACAAATTAGACCCCTATCCTGCCTCACTTCTTTTTTTTTTTTAAACAACTTTGTTGAGATATAATACTATGTGATTTACCCATTTAAATACTATATGATTCACCCATTTAAATTGTACAATTCAATGATTTTTAGTGTACTTAGAGTCATACAACTATAACTATGAATTTAGAATATTTCATCAACCCAAAGAAAACTTCATAACCATGAATAGCCACCCTCTAACTCTCTCCCCCCATTTCTTCTCTCACCTCAGTCCTAAATAGCAGCTAACCTACTTTCAGCTTTCCCATTTGCTATTCTGGCCAGACCATATAAATAGAGTCTTATGATAAGTGGTCTTTTGTGACTAGCTTCTTTTACTTAACATAAATTAGCATATTTTCAAGACCATCTATGTTATAGCACATATTCACAGTTCATTTCATTGTATGGATATTTCATATTTTAATTATCCATTCAACAAAGCAATGGGCATTAGGGTTGTTTCCACTTTTTGCCTATCGTGAATGAGACTATTAAAAATATATTCATGTACAAGTTTTCAAGTGAATATATGTTTTCATTTCTTTTTTTATTGTTAAATTCATTAGCGCTACATTTGTTAGTAAAAATTACAAAGGTTTCAGGTGTACAACTCTTTCCATCACCGTATATTTAGCCCCTCTCCCCCATCTCTCACCCCCTTCCCCCTTATCCTCATGTAACCACTAAACTACTGACCGTGTCCATGAGATTTTGTTTCTTTGTTGCTTTCAGTTTTATGTTCCACATATGAGTGATCATGTGGTGCTTAGCTTTTTCTGGCTTACTTTGCTTAGCATGATGATCTCAAGTTCCATCCATGTTGTTGCAAATGGCAGAATTTCATCTTTTCTTATTGCTGAGCAATATTCCATTGTGTAAATGCACCACAGCTCTTTTATGCAGTCATCTCTCAAGGGGCTTTGGCTGTTTCCATGTCTTGGCCACTGTGAACAGTGCTGCAATGAACATTGGGGTGCATATATTTTTATGAACTAAGGTTTTCGAGTTTTGGTGGTAGATACCCAGAAGGGGGTTTGCGGGTCACAGGGTAGTTCCATTCCCAATTTCCTGAGGAATCTCCATATTGTGTTCCAGAGCTGTTATACCAATTTGCATTCCCACCAGCAGTGTATGAGGGTTCCTTTTTCTTCTAACAGGTGTGAGGTGGTATCTCATGGTGGTTTTAATTTGCATCTCCCTAATTGCTAGTGATGTTGAGCATTTCTTCATATGTCTGTTGGCCACTTGTATGTTTTCATGAGAGAAGTGTCTGTTTAGGTCTTCTGACCATTTTTTTTTTAATTGGATTGCTTGTTTTTGAGTTGTACAAGTTCTTTATATTTTTTAGATATTAGCCCCTTATCAGCGGCATTGTTTGCAAATATTTTCTCCCATTCGGTTGGTTTCCTTTTTACTTTGTTGACAGTTTCTTTTGCTGTGCAGAAGAATTTGCTGTACTTTTGAGTTTGTTATAGTATCATTCATTTATTTTTGCTTTTACTTTCCTTGCCTTTGAGGTCAGGTTTATGAAGTCTCCCCTGAACCCAAGATCTATAAATTTAGTACTAATGTTTTCTCCTATACAATTTATTGTTTCAGGTTTTATTTGGAGGTCTTTAATCCACTTCAAGTTAATTTTGGTATGTGGTGACAGATCACAGTTCAGATTCAGTCTTTTGCATGTGGTTTTCCAATTTTCCCAGCACCATTTACTGAAGAGGCTTTCTTTTCCCCACTGTATATTTTTCACTCCTTTGTCAAAAAGCATCTGTCCATATATTTGTGGATTTATTTCTGGGTTTTCAATTCTATTCCATTGGTCTGTGTATCTGTTTTTCTGCCAATACCAAGCTGTTTTGATTAATGAAGCTTTATAGTATAGATTAAAGTCAAGGAGTATCCAAGAAAAATACAAATCATCCTGCAGTTTGATATAGAAGAGGTATTGAGTAGTGAATATAAATAATAATTTTTATTTTCTGTTGAGCACTATTTGTGATTGAAATAGAGTTCTTGTTTCTCATATAGAACAAGAAATGTAATTAAAAATAATAAGTTAACATTCATTAAGTGCCAGATAGTATATCTGCTTTGTGTCATTTATACTCTTAACCACTTCATGAGGTAGCTATTATTATCCTCTTTTACAGATAAGGACACTTTGAAAGGTAAGTAATTGACCAAGGTCACTTGGCCAGATAAAGAATTATGAGTAGGTCTACTGAATCCATCTCAAAATTCTTCCATGAACACTGTTGTACTGCTTCTTTTGAACAAACAGACTTTAATAACAAAATTTTTTAAAAATTTGAATGTGTCATGGAGTTTTTCAAAACGGAGTTTTTAGATGTATTATATGGAGTTTGTTCTTGTGCTTATTGTTTTCTTTTCATGCTGTGTACAGTTTATGGAGAACGGGAATTCATTCTTTCTTTGAATTACTGCTCATGGAGTCCAGTATTGTGTTATGCCCCTCTCCCCCCACCCCCTAACACCCCTGCCCCCCGCCTCCCCCTTTGTTTCTTCCCCCTCCTCCTTTCTCATTTAAAGAGACTATAGTCCCAGTGCCAGGACATTCCTGATTTACATCTATGGTCTGGCATACATTGATAGCTTTTCTTTACTTTCAAAAGTGCCCTGGTTTAGATGACAATGACATGATCACCTTAGTGGTTTACCATTGAACATGCCAAGGTGTCCTGTTGCGTCTGCCCACCAGGTGTCAGTAGCGTAACCTCTGGAGAAGACGCAGGGAAAGCATTTCATTATGAAAGTCAAATCAGAGCCAACGATTAAGTGTAGTCAGGAGCTACCTGCAGCCTTGGCCATTCAAAACACGAGAGCGAGCAGGAGGAGGAGAGAAGCAGCAGGTGCGGGGCAGGTAGCTCCTTCCTGGGCTCTGGCAGAGAGGGCAGGATACCCTTCCTGGTCAGGACTCCAGTGGTATCTGAGATGAGCACTGTGGTGTCCTTTTTAATTTTCACCCACAAGATGACACCAGTGAACAGTGAAGTGAGGGAACAGCTTGGAATTGAGAGATATTTTTCCCCTTCATAAATTGCTCTTCAAGTCATGATCGGATCAAGTTCACACAGGTAGCTGGCTCCCTGGGCTTTAACAAGTCTACTGCATGGCTGCGTTGGAGCCAGACATTGAGTTGCCTGGGCACAAATCTTTGAAAGGCAATTTTAAAACATCTACACTCAAAACTGAGTGACACACTTGGACTCTTCTTGGAATGATCCACGGAAGGTATGTAGATTCCCGGTGACCTGGTGGATGCCGCGGCTCTCCAGGCACCCTCCTCACCTCAGAGGTGTGGCCACAGCGCAGCACAGGGTGGAAGTGCACAGCATGGGTGTTCAGGTGGTTGTGCCTTTTCATCCTTGGAAGGGGTTGCTCTTGCTAATTGCCCTCCAGTGTTCTGAAGCAGCTTCTGAATTGAACAAATCCACAACTGATGCTGCCCAGCAGGAACCCAATGTTCGATTTGCTGCCGCCAGCTCAGAGCCAGATGAGAAAATAGCTGTTTTTGCATTGGATTATGACTACGTGCAAATTCCTTATGAAGTCACCCTCTGGATACTGCTAGCTTCCCTTGCAAAAATAGGTAAGTCCCCAAACACCTGGCTGTGTGACTGACTTATTTTCCACACGAGATATTGTATGTGAAAATGCCTTGTGGATGGGGACCTACGTGGATTGTAACTGTTACTGCTATTACATCAAAAATCTGGTCCACTGACTCAATGGAAAGTCATAACTGCTTTTATAAAGCAATGTGATGCTTCAGAATCGTGCTTTGAAATTTAAGAGCATCACTTTGGGTCCTATTTGTTTTGATTTCTTTTCATTTCAAGGTGAAAACCATGTGATATTATTTGGCATGCAAAAATCTCAAGGTCTATTCTTTTTTTTTTTTTTTTTTTTTTTTT
>PVKE010032056.1:0-18707 GCA_004027555.1 Craseonycteris thonglongyai
TGGACAAGAGAGAAGGAACAGGGCAAATGTCACTGGGTGATGGAAGGTCTTGGGAGGCATAGGTTCTATGAAGAGCTTGACATTTGAGTTATTTATGTTTATATGACACCCACAAGGAAGTGAGGTCTGGAAGCATTCGAGTTAAGCAGTAAGTGAATGATATGAGAAAATCAATCTAGTTGAGAAAATCAATCTAGTTCTTGAAATAAGAACAGATTTGACCTTAAGCAAAATCAAAGAATGATAGAACCACTTCACAGCTGCTATCGATTGCCAACTTTTAGAACAGTTGTTAAATATCGGATTTTCTTGGCCTTTAGTCTGTCAGCCCCAGTCAATAATTAACAACACAGAAAGAAACATCTTTCCTCTGAGGTTCTTAAGCTGTATAACTGATCATCTTAGCTTGGCTGAACATCTTGGGGTAGGAAGCTAAGGGAAAATAAGATTCCAGTTTTGGTGTGTGTGCTACTAGAGCAGGCACTGAAAAAGGAATAGAATGTTTTCTAATCTTCTTTTCTGCTTAGGAGAACTAATTCATGGGAGGTTGGTGACTTTCTTATGGTCTCAGAGCAACTTTGTAGAATAGACTATCCAGTCTTGAACCACCAAAGCTTTCTTGGGGGCTACTATTTATGCTCTACTAATCTGCTTTCTCTGTTTGGATAGGATTTATAGTGGTAGTGCAATTAGCTCAGTTAGCTTAAGATGTCTGTGTGATTCTTTATGCTTGAGAAGAGGACAGGGAATATCTGTGGTTTCATAAACTAGTTCTGTGGACCTCTTGAGCAGCATATTTTAATAGTAATCAGAACTCTTAGTGGAAAAAATATTTACTACAGAAAGGAAAAAGCCATGATTTTGTAGAAAAGATAAAACCAGAGCCAGTTGATATAAAACTGAACATATTTATTGAAGTGAATGTTATGACTCACTTATGTCAACGGAGGAGAAAGGAAGAAATAGAGTGAAACAAATGGGACAATTCCTTAGGAAAATCTGGCATCTTTTATTTTTCTTTAATTTTTATAGCAACAGGTCTGTAAAACCAACATGATGATTGCCCCATAAGAAGTTCCTTTGTAGTGGGAAGTCTTAGAGGAAAACAATTTGAGTATTTATTTTCTCTCTGTTAATACTCTAAAACAGTAATTTTCACCCTTACAGAAAAACCCATTTTTTAATAACAAATATTTTTAACACTTTATTTACCATCCTGTAATGAAATTCATATTATGCATACATGCATAATATTTTAAGAAATTCAATGAAATGCCCTAATATTGGAAAGGAAAAAAAAACCAAAAACAAAGAGAAAGTAATGTATAATAAAATTATATGTATTTCAATATGTAAATATTCAGACACCAATATGTTAGAAATCATAAGGAAGATGCCTTATGCCTTCCCTTTGATGCTTTCGGTACCACCACATGTACAATAGCTACAAATGCAGACTGAAGTTTGCGTTATCTTGACAACTCAAATACAATGAGTGGTGCTGTTCTTGGTGAAGTGAGTTTTCCAAGATGGGACTAACTCTTTATAAAGTTGTAAACAAAGCAAAATGAAAGCTCCTTTTAATTTTTACAGTAGTTGCATTCCTGAAAAATTCAGCATATAATAAAATGATTTCAAAAATATGTTTTGTTTACATGTAAAACAGAAGGTCCAGGCCCATGTGATTATAAACAGGTTTTTCACTTCTATTACTTGAAAGTTGTGTGGGATGTGGGAAAGTCTGTATTGTGCAGGGCTGTCCATCCCATTGCAGAAACTCTAATGTACCCGATATATGTCTGTGGGATGGCATGTAACCCATACTCATTGTGACAACCAAAAGTGCCCCTACAAGTATTCAAAATGTCCCCATTCTGAACTTGTGCTCCAGAGTCTGGAACAAAGGTAAAGGAGTAAGTTCATGTGAGTCTTTCTAAGAATATTCTGAATGTTTTTGATTCATTTTCTTTGGTTTTGAGATATTGAGAGCCACCGTTTCATTTTCATATATTGGAACCTTAAAACCCTAGGATCTTCTCAGGAAAAGAAAGCTGGTGTGATGGAATAGGCATGGCACATTAAATTTGTAGCATTCACAAAATCATTTGAGCTTCATTAGAGTCCCTAAGAAGGGTTTTGTCAGGGAAGGAATACTCCTAATTGCAGCAATTGGCTCAAGCTAAATATCATCTTAAGGAATCTAGAAAATTGGGTCAGTTATATCTTGGGCAGTTGTGTAACTATTTTATGAAATAAAAAATATTATTTTTTCAAGGATTAATCTAGATCTACAGTAAGTCTATTATAATCTCCTGAAGGTCACACTGTTTCCTTTTCTGTGGTGTCCTGGAAACCTGGGCCTTCATTGTAGTCCCAAGGACTATGGCCTATTGGAATGATGCATAGGGGGAACCTGAAACCACACACGTGCTAATGAGAACCCGAAGTGCTTAACTGAAAATTAACTAACCTCATGTCTACAAGTTTATACTATTTAACTCATTGTATTGCATTCTGTATATACGTTTACACAGGTATAAGCAGATGCCACTGTAGTACATTTCTGAAGAGAGCTTGATCTCTAGGTTCCCCTATGTAATAAAATAATAACAATTATTGAGCACCTCTATGTGATAGACACTGTTACAAGCACTTGCCATGTTTTATTCTCTCAACAGCCCTAAGAGGTAAGTATTATTATTTTACATGGGGTCAGGGTGTGTGTGTGTGTGTGGGGGGGGGTGGATTACATAGGGAAACTGGCATGCAGAGAGGTTGAGTAACTTGCCTAAGGCTCTATAACTAGTAAGTAGGAAAGCCAGAATTTGAACCCAAGCAGTCTGTATTTCCAGAACCCAAGCTCTTAACCATTATATTCCACATGTTTAAGAAATAACAATAAGGCTTATGGGTTAGCAATTCATAATACACAAAGAAGTACCTCTTTAAATATCCAGCTCCCAAGTCTGATCAGGGTGTTTGGAAGTGATAATGGTTGAGAAACTGGTAGCACTGTTACAGCATATTCTTTAAATGTCTACAGGCAACTTCCAGTGTTAATTCCAATGTAACCAGAAGCCCATGAATAGTATTATCTGTAAAACTGAGAAATGGCAAGTGTATCGTTCACTTAATTAATCAAAATTTGGACCCAGAGCTCTTCGTTTCAGGTGATAAAAATTCAATTCTGACTCATTTAAGCAAAAAAAGAAAATAAAAGACTGTGAAATTTTAGGCCCCCAGGGGATATACTCGATTTAGAAATGTCTTAATTGTGATATTATTAAAATGATATCAAAGCTCTGTCTCTCTCTCCATCACTGAACTTTGCTTCTCTTTGCATGTTAGCTTTATTCTTGTTCATTGCAAATAGTTTCTTTCTTGGAGCCACAAAAGGTGTTCACAGCTTGTGATTACACGGGAAGAGAGACACTCTTTCCTGGTATCCACAAGGGAGATTTTGATTGGCCAATGTGGGTCATAAATGCTCATCTTTGAATCAAGAACTGTGACCTAGGAGGAAAAAGTGGATCTTATGGCTTAGAAGACAGGTGGCTCCCAAGGGGAGAGTAACACTTGACAGGTAAAAATAACAGGCTACTGGGGAAGCTGGGTTAAGCGAGTTAAGCACTTGCTTTGCAGCGCTGGAGCCCGAGGATCGAATCTCAGGCCTGGCCCATGTGAACCTATGTGCTGAACTGGGGTGTGCCCCCAGTTCAGTTCTTGCCAGGGCCTATGTGGGAGGTTCCTGGCCCAGTTCCTGCCCTGTACAGCCCTGCACCCACCTGTGGAGTGAAACTATATGGAAAACTAATGCTGTCAACTATGGAGACTGCTTTGAGTCCTCCCCCTTCTCTCTATCTCTGTCTGTCTGTCTGTCTCCCTCCCTCTCTGTCAAAAAAAACCCACACAATAAAAATATATCTTTAAAAAAATAACAGGCTACTGCTTCATGGACCCTAACTGAGCCAGAACCTGGCTGCTACTGTTTCTGCTATTGAATCATCAACCTGTAACTGTATTGTTGATCCAGGTGCAGTGTACACTGTTGTTACAATAAGGTTTTTTTCCCCCCTTTGTTTTGTTTTATACATGAGGCTAAAGAATTATAAACAGTGTCTGCCATAGGGTAACAGTTCAATAATTGTTAGCTGGTATTATTCTATGTTGATAAGTAAAAATGCTATTCATTTCAATAATGAATGTCTAAAAAAAAATTATAATGTTATATTGTAGTATATGGGTGATGTCTACCAACGATATCCCAAGGCTTGTCAATATCCCAACAACATGAATTATGGAGCAGGATTTCCTAATCTAGATTACTCTTGAGTTTGATAAATTATCTGATTCTCTATAGCAGAGTTGATGAGGGGGAAAGGGAGTCAAATAAGAAAAAATGAGAACTGAACTACAACCTTTATATTAAAGACAGTCAGAATAGAAATGGTCACAACATGATAAAAAATTTGCCTCTTACCTGCTGTAAGCCTTGTCAGTTGGAAGATATTGTTCTGGTTATGATTCTAAACCATCAGCAGAAACCATCCTGCATTGGGTGACTTAGGGAGCTTTGTAAAAGTGTAGCTCACAGGCTTCAACCCTGGAGACTGATTTGGTAAATGGGGAGGTTCCCAGGTTCCCAGGGTAAGTCTGATGTGTAGTTAGACATGAGAACTGTAATAATCAGCCTCTGTAATTCATAGAGTATATAGCATAGTAAGAACACTAACTGGACATCCAAGACCAGTGTTCTCAGACTTGAGCATGCATCAGAATTACTTGGAGGGCAGGGCCCCACTTCGGGGTTCAATAAGAATGGAGTGAGTCCTGAAAATGTGTATTGCTGCCAAGTTCCCAGATGATACTAATGCTGTTGGTCCAGGGCCCACATTTTGGAATTAACTGTACAAGATAATACCTGTTGGATATGGGTTTTGCAAAAAGACAATCTTGAACTTGGGTATTGGGCAAACTATCAGTTTCAAAGGTACTGGTAGAGGGAGTTTCTGTTGTATTTAGAATTTGATCATGTGTGAGAGATAATTCAATTCATCCATTCAAATTCAAATTCAATTAATTAATTCAGATGGTGATCACGGCCAAGGTTCAGAAGGGCAGCAATGGAGAATTAGGAAAAATCACCAAGAGCAAAAGTGTGTCATTAGAGACCAAGGCTAAGATCACCCACACCCTCATATTTCCAATTACTATGTATGGATACAAAAGTTGGAGAGTGAAGAAAGAACTCTGATAGGAAAAGAATTGAGTCATTTGAAATATGGTGTTGTAGGAGAGCTCTATGGATACCCTGGACCACCAGAAAGCAAACAAGTGGGTCCGAGAGCAAATTAGGCCTGAAACATCTTTGGAGACAAAAACGACAAAACTATAGCTACCCCACTTCAGACACATCATGAGAAAGCAGGATTCTTTGGAAAAGACAGTAACACAGGGGAAAATAGAAGGCAGTAGAAGAAGAGAAAGACCAAATATGAGATGAATTGACTCCATAACAGAAGGCTGAGCAGGACTGTTGAGGGCAGGACATTGTGGAAATCACTCATTCATAGGGTCACCAAGAAACAGAGACAACTCAACAAAATGTAACGTACATGGGGGAGATAGTGTCAGGGAAAAGATTCACAGATAATACACTGGACTGTTTTGTTGTTGTTTGTTCTAAGCAAAAGAAAAGTCTCCAGTTCATTTAAGCAAAAAGGAATTCATTCGGAAGGCTATTGGGTAGGCTACAAATTTGCTGGGTAGGCTGGGGAACCAGTCTTGAAATTTATGCAAGGAATAGAGAAGGCTGCCTATCGGAACCACAGCTAAAATAGCACCACTGAACTCATCCAGTAAGGACACTGCTTCCCTAGCTTACTTACATCACACCACTGGGTGCTGGACACTATTGCCGCCATTGTTTCCCCTGGAAGCGGGCTGATACTACGACGACAGCCTGAAACAGTTCTCCCCCAGCCCCATAGTTCATGCTTAGCTCTGGATCAGAGTCTCAAGCCAGTTGACCTGATCTCTAGACCTTGCTCATGTGCAGCATCTTAGCTGGCAAGGGAAGCTGCGAAAGTATCTGGGCTTTTTGGTTTCTGTAGTGGGAGGTGTACTATGCCTCCCACCAGTTATTAAAGTATGAGGATATCCCCAAATATGTTAAATATCCATTGGAGATGACTTTTGAGTACCTGACCTTCAGTGAAAGGGAGAATAGTAATGCTGTTGGCAGAAATTTGGATGCTGACAGGGAAAACCAGATTAGGAAACTTTATTATATTCTTTTACATGTGTCAGTTATGGCTATTTAAATATGTCCTAGGAAATCTGAGCAGTCACATTGTCAATGCCACATGGGCTGGTTTAATGACTAACTTGTCATTTTAAGGACAGCCTTAGGTCAGGCTTGAACGAGATTGAGTAACTCCAGGTCTTGGAAGCTGGTCTAATTCTGGCTCTAAAATTCTCTTGATGGGATTTTTTTTAAGGAGTTTTGAGGAGGAGATGGTTACTTATTTTTTTCCCTTTTATTTATTTATTTGTTTGTTTGTTTGTTTGTTTATTTATTTATTTATTTATTTTGACAGAGAGAGAGATACAGAGAGAGACACAGAGACAGAGAGAGAACTGAACTGGGGGAGCTTCCCAGTTCAGCACATGGGTCCACACAGGCCAGGGCCGGGATTCGATCCTTGGTCCCCAGCGCTGCAAAGTGATCGCTCAACCCACTAAGCCATCCTGGCTTCCCCTTGATAGGATTTTAAAAAGTCACTTTGGGGAAGCAGGAGACAACAAAGCAGATAGATATATTTTGTAGTTTTGTTTTTCAGGTATTGTTGATTGTTTCTCTTCTAGATTAAAATAGGGCAACTTATTGCTAACAATCTCAAAATAAAATTATGATAGGTTCCCAAAGGACCTATGAGGACTTAGAATGGCTGAGAACCATGGAATGCAGGATCCTAGTCTTATACACAAGGAAATAAGTTTGATGAAAAACTTAAGAGGATTACATTACAGAGCCTTTTTGGAAAATACAATAAAAAAACTATGTAACTATAAAACTCCAATTATACAAATTACTTTGAATATACAAGTAGCTTTTGCATTCCAGAAAAAACATTACTGGAAAAATTTCTCTGTGTTTCTACATTGCAGTTTCCACATGAAAAACAACATAATGAAAGTGCCCCAAATTTTGCTGAAATGACCTAAAACTCTATACTAGGAATAGTAGGATCAATTTTCACCTGGGACTCACGGTTTCCATTGTTTACAGCTAGCATCTGTTTTAATTGTTTAGGATCTGTGTCTTGCTGGTTCTTAATGTTTTCATTATAACCCCTGCTACAGTATATATTTATTTGCCAAATAACTAAAAGTATGTACAAATTAATATAACAGGAAAAAATATAAAATATTATTTAATCTGATGTGATTCTTATTGTTATTCTTGTACATCACTCTTCCTTCTCTCTCTCTCTCTTTTTTTTTTTTTAACAGCAAATCATAAAGGTGACTTTGTCATCACCTTCATTAGAGTCACAAAACTCAAACAGGATTTTGTTGAGGGAGATTTTTGACAGGTATCTTTGACGAGATGTCTGGGGAGACTTGCAGCCCCTGGATGACAATTCAGGAAATTGAGAAAGATTTAACGGGATACTGTAATGTTGCAGTGGTTTAAGGGCTCACCTTGCAGCCCCGGGATACAAGGATCGAGTCCTGGCCCCAGCCCATGTAGACCCATATGCTGAACTGGGGTGTGCTTCCCATGTAGGAAGCCCCTAGTTCATTTCTCACTGGGGTGTGCCTCCCATGCAGGAGGCCCCCAGCTTAGTTCCCACCCTGCGTGGTCCCCCGCCCACCTGTGTGTAATGAAACTATGTCAAAAACTGATGATGTACAACTATGGAAACTGCTCTGGGCCCTCCCCCTTCTCTGTCTCTCTCTTTGTCAAAACAATAAAATCCTTAAAAAAAATTTTTTTTTTAAGATTTAAGATCTTCTATAAATAATTATAATTTCTGATTAATTCTAATAACAATAATCATTTCTTCCTCTCAGTTGTTATTCTTCTAAGAATTACAGATCAATTATTTGTCAAATGCCCAGAGCATCCTTATAGGCTAGATTACAAGAAGTATACCCCAGGAACTAAAAGCCTGTCGGTTTAAAGCAAACCAAGACAGTTTTTCCCAATGGTAGGAAAGTATATGAAACTATTCAATGTATTTACATATCAGGTTCAGACATAAAAAAATTATATCTTAACTATATACCCCCAAGTCTTCTCTTTTCCTCCTTTCAAAACATCACTAGCTATCAGTGCCCTCAAACTCTCTTTGTTCCCTTCTATTAGGATTTAAGGTTGGAAAAGGATCTTTTGTCAACGATTCATAATTATTAATGTGAATTTAATATGAGCCCTCCCTAGGTATTTACATTTTAAGCATTTTTCTAATTTATGTATTTATTCACCCAGTAAATATTTATTGAGCTTCCTGCGAAATACTAGTTTCTGTGAGAACTATAAAGTGAGTTTGATATGAAAGCTACTTTTTAAAGTAACATGAAATATAGTCAGTTAACTATGATCTACTTTTTTCTTTTTAAATAAAGAGTACAGGTTTTCTAGAGTTTCAGGAAAAGAGAGGGCCATCTCAAGCTCAGAGCATGAAAGTACTGTGGAGATGGTGGTTGAGAGGGTAGTTTTAATGATTAAAAATGGGATTTGAAACCAGCCTTGCCTGGCTTTAAATCTTGGCTGTCACTGAATGACCTTGGGCAAGTTACTGAGTAAGCTGTCCGTGACTCAATTTTCTCACCTATGAAATGAAAAAGGTATTTATTTGGTGAATCTCATCTGAGTATTATATGAGTTATGACATGTAAAGCACTTAGAACAGAATCTAAGTTCTCCACAATAGTTTGTTATTCTTTAGACTAAACTTTGAAGGCTAGGATAAATAGGATTTAGACATGCAAAATTGAGTGAGAACAAAATAAACTTTCGAAGGGGCAAAGATTAAAATGTAAAAAATTAAACCATAGAAGAAATCTTAAAAGAAGTCAATAATTTTTACTTATAATCTCAAGGTATGATAGGCCTTCTTGGGTATATTTCCACTTCAGAAGCTGTAAATTAAAGGGTTGATAAATTTACCATTAAAATTAAAAACTGCATAAAAATACCATGATAGGGAAGCTGGGATGGCTCAATGGGTTAAGCACTCACTTTGCAGCCCCAGGGACCAAGGATCGAATCCCAGCCCCGGCCCATGTGGACCCATATGCTGAACTGGGGAGTGCCCCCAGTTTAGTTCTCACCGGAGTGAAGACCTCGGCCCACATCCTGCCCTGTGCAGCCCCACTCCCACCTGTGGAATGAAACTGTGTGGAAAAACCAATGATGTGCAACTATAGAGACTGTTCTGGGCCCTCCCCCTTCTCTCTGTCTCTGTCTCTATCTCTCTGTCAAAAACAAAAAAAATAAGTAAATCTTTAAAAAATACCGTGATAACACTAAAAATTTGCAGAATTGAATAAATACCAACGAAACTTAAATATTAACTAACTGCTAATATGATTATTATTAAACAGTAAACTTTGAGCATAAAACTATGAAACTCCTACAAGAAAACATAGCGAGAAAGCTTTGTGACGTGGGATTTGGCAATAGTTTTCTGGATATAGTACCCAAAGCACAGATAATAAAAGCAAAAATAGACAAATAGGACTATATCAAACTTAAAAACTTCTGCACATCAAAGGAAATAATCAATAGAATGAAAAGGCAACCTACGGAATGGGAGAAAATAATTGCAAATCATGTATCTAATAAGGGATCTGTATCCATAATATACAAAGAACTTCTTCAATTCAACAACAATAAAACATGATTAAAAATATGCCAGTGACTTGAACAGACATTTCTCCAAAGAAGATATATAAATAAACGGTCAAGAAACATGAAAAGATGCTCAGCGCCACTAATCATTAGAGAAGTGTGAATGAAAACCACATTGAGATATCACCTCTACTTACTAGCTTGGCCACTATTTTAATAAACATAAACAAACAAACAAACAAAAACCCTCAGGAAATAGCAAGTGTTGATGACAATGGAGAAATTGGAACTCTTGTACACTGCTGGTAGAATGTAAAGTGGTGTAGCCACTATAAAAAACAGTATGGAGCTTCCACAATAAACTAAAAATAGAACTACCATATGACCTAGCAATCCCACTTCTGGGTGTATACCCAAATAAATTGACAGCAGGATCTTGAAGTATTTACACAGCCATGTTCATTATAGCCTTATTCACAATAGCCAGGAGATGGAAGCAACCCAGATGTCCATCAACAGATAAATGGTAAAGAAAGGGTGGTATACACAGACCATGGATATTGTATGTACTTCAGTCTTTCAAAACAAAGAAATCTTATCACATGCTATAGTATGGAAGAATCTTGAGGACATTATGCTGAGTGAAATAAGCCAGTCACAAAAGGACAAATACTATATGATTTCACTTACCAGAGATATAATTCATGGAAACAGAAAGAATGGTAGTTGCAAGGGCCTAGAAGGAGTGAAATGGGGAATTGTTTGATGGGTATAGAATTTCAGTTTTGCAAGATGAAAAATTTCTAGAGAGCTGTCATACAACAATGTGAATATAGTTAATACTACTGAAATGTACACTTAAAATGGTTAAGAGAAAATTTTATATTTCTTACTACAATTAAAATTGTTAAATATTTTTAATAAGCTGAATAATGCTGAAGGTATAGAAAAAATCTTCTTAAATATCTGGTTTTTCTCAAAAATTCTATTTATTTTTTCTTCACTCTGGTATTTGAAGCTCTTATGCCATAGAATACCTTCTGAAATCCTACCCTTTCCAATGTAACTTTTCCCTTTTTGCCATTAGGAAAATGTGCCATTTCTAATTACTCCTCTTACCATGCCAGTCATTCTTTCACTTAATATTTACTGAGCACATAATATGTGCTAGGTATTGTTTAGATAGGGATTTGGCAGTGAACAGAACAAAATCCTTATACACATAAGTTTATATTCTAATGGGGGAAGACAGATAACAAGTAAATGGTGATAAGGGCTTTAGAGACAATTAGAATGAGGTGGGAAAGGGATACCAGGGCATAAGAGGAATGCTGTGCTTATATATGGTATAATCAAGGGAAGCCTCATGCAGAAGTTTATAGTTGAACAGCTATATGTGAAGAAAATGAAGGAAGATGAACTCTGATGGATGTCTGAGAGAAGACTGATCCATGTCAAGGGACCATCAAGGGCATAGGCCAGAGGTAGGAACAGCTTGATGGGTTTGGGAAAGAACAAGGGGCCCAGTGTAGCTTGAGAGTGAGCAAGCGGGAGAGGAATAGGAGATTGGGTCAGAGAAGTTGTTGGCCGCAGGGCACTGACTTTGTGAGCCATTGTGTTGTAGATTGTTTCTCACTGTGAGATGGAAACCACTGTAGGATGCTGAATAGAGGAGTGATGATCTAACATTATTTAGATGGTCTTTCAGGTAGCTAGGTGGATAACAGACTGTAGGAGGAAGAAGAAGGCAGGAGGAGGCAAGTCATGAGAGAAATGATAGTGGCTGAGACCAAATGGTAACAACAGAGGTATGAGAAGGGCAGGTTTCAGGTATGCTGTGAACGTGGAGCCAGTGGGGATTCTAATGGATTGGGTGTGACACATGAGAGAAAGAAAAGTCAAAGATGACACCAAGTGTTTTGGCCCAAGTTGTTATCGGGATAGAGTGACTAGATACGAGACAGGGACTACTACTACAAGAGGAACACTTTTGCTGAGATAATATCAGGATATTAAATTTTGGACATGTTAAGTCTGAGATGTTAAATTAGGTCAAGTTGGTAGCTAAATGTATGAGTCTGAAGCTCAGTGAAAAGATCAGGGTTGGGAATAAAAGTTTGGAAATTATCAGCAGATGATATCTGTAGCCTTTACACTGGATGAGACCAGCTAGGGAGTAGGTAATTGAGGAAGAGTTCAGTGGATTGAGCTCTAGGGTGCCCCACTTTAAGGTGGGGGAAATAAGGAAGACACTGCAGAGGCCAAGGAACAGCTAGTGAGTGAAGTGGGAAACTGCCTCTCAAAAAATACCCCTTTGCAAGTGACTCATTAGTCAATGTTAACACATATTTTTCTACACTGTTTCATCAGTTGTCAGTATAAGCTCTACTCTGGTTACTTGGGTAATGTTGATCTTAGTTTACTCTTAACTAGTAAGACCAGTGTACTGGATGGCTTCCCACAGTGTTTTCCTCATAGGTGGCTTCAACTTTTTTTCCCTATCCAGAATGAAACATATACTATTATGTTATGTAAGCTTCCATATGAAAAGTTAAGATAAATTTATTCAGAAATGTAAAAAAATAACATGACCACATATTACCTGTACCATTTAGAGATGCAGTGTTTGTTTTTTTAAAAGGATGCAAATCAACTTTCTACATTGGCTCAGTAAAAATAATGTTTTGAAATCCCATTCTGACTAGATTTGCTACCTAACCTCTTCTACCCTCTGCACTCAATACAGCCTTTCTGCGACCTCTTAAAAACACAGTGTAAGAACCTATTGATTTCACTTGTTATTCCAATCTCCTTCCCATTGCCTCTGGCCACAAATTAGTCTGAGTCAGAAAAGTTGGTGAGATTTAAAAAAAAAAAGAAAGACTATATATAGACTGTCCTTTTCTATTCTTTCCAAAAAAAACCCTTAAAAAGAAGGTGACAAAAGCAAAGCTCAAAACCAGCTGCAAGCTATCTGTCCTCCAGTTGAAATGTTTTGTAACAGCAAACATTTAGCTTGCTACACCCTATCAGTTAAGCTCAGGAAGCAATGCTTGTCAGGATTTGTTTTTCTAAAAGTATATTATGGTAAATACTCGAATTCAGTGTGTCACTAAACAGAAGTAATTGTTTCTGACATCAACCCCAAAACACAAAATATCCATGCTGTTTTTAATGTCTCTATTCTCTAATTTAGGGAATGAGAAATTGAGCTATTGGTTCATAAAGCTTAATAATACCACCTTCTTTTTTCAAGTCAAGATTTTTAATAGTTGGAGAAAGGAGTGTAAGCATTAAACTCTTCAGATATCTCTGTCCTTGCCTGCATCTTTTGCTTTGGGATATTTGGGGAGTTGTACTGTATTGCTTCCAAGCAATTGAATTCTGCCACTCATGGAACAAAATGCGTATGCCTGAATTTTCCCGGTGCTGTGTGCCAGCAACCCCACTTTCCTGTATAAGGAGATAGCAAAGAAAGAACAGAGCTGCTACCTGGGGAAAGGTCACAGTTGTAACTCAAGAACCAATACATCTAGCTGTGTGTGGAGGGCAGTTGGTAGGGAGAGGAACAAAGGGCTAGTAGATGGGGAAAATTGTTAGTTTTCCTAACCACACCCCCTACACACACATACATACACATCAAAAGCATCATAATATATGTTTTTATTTGGACATATCCTATTTTTAATTAATAATCTATTCATGTACTACCTTGTCTTCTACTTCCCAGGTTTTGACAGTTTGACCCTAGAATGCCATTGCAGATCCTGTCTCAGTTTTGAGCTATGCTGTTGATCCTTTCACTTAGTGCTTCCAAACTAGCTGGAAAGCTAAGTGCTTATCCTCAAGGTACTTCAATGAAATTAACAGTTAGACTGAAATATGGTTGTACTACTGATATATGCAAGTTCTTTATAAACCTCACTGCCAGGACCCGGAGACAATGCAGTTGTAGTAAAATCAATTTTTCAAATGTGATCTGAAATCCTAACGGGGATTTTCCAGCAGATGGGTTCTATTAATGCTGGCCCTGACTGAGTCAGTCAGAAGGTACAAACAGCAATTCTAAACTGGTCATTATTTTTTATCGTTCTACTGCATTCACTAATTAAATCCCCTGAGTTATCTCAGACAGCTACCACCTGAGACCCTTTTCCAGACAAAGATTTTTTTGTGGTACACAGCTGAGCCAGGTCAGAGTAAATATTTTACTGATGTGATTCTTTTTGTCCAACTGGATTCGTCGTTCTCTTGTTGGTTTGCTTTATTTCTCCAGCCAGAATCAGTTTACCAAGCTAGCTGCTGTTTGGCTTGGCTAATTAAAACCTGCTCAGTGTGTATGCAGGCTACCTCCCAAGCCAAATACTACCCGGCACAGAATTTGAGTGCCTTTTTTATTCGTTGGAACAGATGGGCATTGTGAGTTACCCACAGCCAATCTGACCCCGATGTTTGCTTTTTAATTGTATATACTTGTGAATGTATTTCCCCACTTGAGAAGCACCCAGAATTCCCAGTCTTTGGGGAATCCTATGGAAAAGAGAAATGTGGCTTGAATGTTCCTCAGAACAGTCCTGCTGTTACTGCTGTGGTTAGTTAGCCAGTTTGCCAAGAGATGTGGCTGTATCACATAGGACATTTGGCCTCCGGAGATACTTTGAAATTAGCTCTTTATACTACTCATATATCAAAGTTTCATGCAAAGTGGATCACCGATTATGGAAATTTTCCCAGCACTACAGTTCCTTTGACTAGAGGCACTCCAGTAGGCTGACCAGAAGTACCATTTTAAACAGTACAGAAAACAAGGGTACTGTCCCATTTCAAACAGTACGTACGGTCAGTGTAGTCTCCCTGGACTAAATTCTAGGTGTCAGTAGGCTGATCATATGTACCGTTTGAAACTGGACAGTACCATTGTTTTCTGTGCCATTTAAAACAGTACGTCTGGTCAGCCTACACTCTAGGGAGCTAATAAAAAACAAATATTGTCTCAGATAGTTGCCTGCATTGCACTATGATCTCCATCAACATTAAGCATTTATTCACTTATGTAGGACTATGTGGTACTATGTTTTGGGGGAGACACATCATATTCGCCTAAGGCACCAACAGTCCTAGGGATGAAATAGCTAAGCAAACAAATAATTCTACTGCAGTGTGCTAGATTGTCTCTCAGATTTCTAAATGGGGTAGCTGGGTGATGCCCTAACCACATTACAGAACAAGGAAGTTCCTTCCACATTACCGAAGAAGGAACAGGGATTGATGGGAGAGATGTTAGTTTGGGTCTCTCGTGCTCACAGGGCACCCAGGTTGTGTCTAGTGGGCAGTTGTAACTTGGGCTTAGGAGACAGATGAGGACCTGCTTCTTGCAGGAAACTTTTCTTCTATCATGCTCCGACCAGAGAAGTGAGGCATAGCACAAATAGGTTTTGATTGGTGAGAGAGAAGTAAAAGGTTGGGAGTGGAGGTCGTAGTGATGGGACCCCAGGGTTAGGGACCAGTGAGCCTGTCAAGCAGCTTTACTGATTCTCAGTGTTATTTAGCGTAGGTCCCAACTATCACAGTATGTCTGTGATTTGGAAACTTTCTGAGAGGTTAACCACTGAATGGGTCTTTAATATTAAATGGCATGCTTTTCATTTTAAAAATAAATTGACTCTAAATAAGAATTTTTCAAGTAGAAATCTTCTAATGTATTTTGTTTATTCAATAGTAATAATATCAAATGGTTTTCATATCTTCTTTCTTTTTTTCTATTAACATGAAAGGTAGCATAGTTGTTTTTCTTTTAAAGATTTATTTTTATTGTTTTTGACAGAGAGAGAGAGAGAGAGACAGAGATAGATAGATAGATAGATAGATAGATAGATAGATAGATAGATAGATAGATAGATACAGAGACAGAGAGAAGGGGGAGGGCCCAGAACAGTCTCCATAGTTGCACATCATTGGTTTCTCCACATAGTTTCATTCCACAGGTGGGCGCAGGGCTGCACAGGGCAGGAACTGGGCCGGGGTCTCGCCCTGGTGAGACCTGAACTGGGGGCACTCCCCAGTTCAGCATATGGGTCCGCACAGGCCGGGGCCGGGATTTGATCCTCGGTCCCCGGGGCTGCAAAGTGAGTGACTAACCCATTGAGCCATCCCGGCTTCCCTTCATAGCTATTTTTATAAATGAAATTCCAATATTATGGCTTTGGGCTTTTCAAAGATTTTGATTTATGATAACAAATTATGTAAAATGTCAAGCTACAATTGAGAACAAAGGACATTAATTAGTTTAGGATTAGATTTAATTAGTCTTTGAATGAATTTAAAGCATATCTTTAAAAAAATTTTTTGTAGGCTTTCAGAATTGTGAATACTTTTTCTTATAGTATAAGTATTTATTATACACTGTTTAATTACAAAAAAAAACTGATATAAAATTTAAATCCAAGAATGGTATTTCTTAAAACCAAAACTTAATAGTCAGAAAAAATTTTAAGAAAACATAGAAACTTATTACTGTAGGGAGCTGGTGACAAGGATTAAAGCTGAGATACACATTTTCCAATAGTTGTTCCTTGGGACCCAGGTATTCCAGGAAAAAATGTTTAGGGGATGTTGCATACCATAGTTCCTCTTGGGATCTACCATTTAACAGTAGCTCTGCAAAGACCAATACTTTAACTAGTTTAATCTTGATAACTTTCCCAAACTTCCTAAAGCATGAACCCTTTTACTGAATAACCCCCATTTACATCAGCTGAATTGGTACTCCATGGAACCACTTTGGGAAGTGCTGAAATAGAGGATAAAATTAGTTGATCAATTTAGTCCATTGACTATCACTTTTAGATAATACTATATTTGGTGCTCAAAATCTCATCCCAAATTTAGACATTTTTGGTAATTATGATTCTTTAACTACTAAGATTAAGTTCTAGATACTTTTTGTGAGGTCAATAGCTGGATTTTAAATAATACCACCTATGGAAATTCATTCAGAAGTAAAATAGAATCAAAGCACCATTTAGTGGTAAGAGTTTTGTATACAGAACAAATTTACAAATAAATAAATTTGAGTAGGGTTGTGTTATCTGGCATTGCTATATCATCAGTCAATCTGCTCATAATTACTGAGCATCAATTATGTGGTGTATCTCCCCCAGGATCACAGTAACATATTAACAAGATGATATGTCAAATATCAACTTGGCCTTAACCTCTAAAATCTTAAGCCAAGCTAACTGTAAAATGTTGTGGTATGCCTAGAAAAAAATAAGCCATCTCATAACTCAATTTTATACTCTAATGTATCCTGGCATTTCAAAATATTTGAAAAGGTACTTAAGTCCTGAACTCTTATGTAGTCAAGTTTGTTCATTATTTCTTCAGTGGAACATCTAAAATAATGCCTTTTTCCACTTTAAAGTTTATAAGTAATTGAGAAATAAGGCACAGGAGACAGTTAAAGAGCAATTAAAATAGAAGCTTTATTTTGATAAAGCTGATTGAGGAACCTGCTTTAATATGAGCAGGCATTTCAGAGAAAAGGAAATAGTATTATCCCTTATAAAAATGCTCAACCTCATTATTGATCAGGCAAATGCAAATTAAAATCAACATGACACACTGTTTTATTCACATCAGATTAGCAAAAATTAAAAAGTCAGCAATATAAGAGAAACAAGAGGTCTGCAGTTGAGCATGTGATTTGGTAGAATCGCTTTGGAAAATAAATTGGTATTATCTAGTAAAGTTGAAACTGTGCCTATGCCCTGACCCATCAGATCCATTAATAGATATATTTCTTAGAGAAAGGTATATATTTGTATAGTAACTATTATAAGACTATTTGTAGGCACTTGCTTATAATAAGAAAACAAAGTGGAAACAAAAACATCACTAGCAAAATGGATAAAGTATGGTATATACAGGGAATGGAATACTATACATCAGTGAAAGTGAATTACAGCTACAAATGTCAACATGAATCAATCTCAAGAATATTAGACAAAAAAAGCAAAACAATATATTGCTTAGAGAACCATCCATGTGTAATTAAACTATAAAGAAAAGCAAGGAAATGATAAACACTGACTTCAGGGTGTGAGGGAGCAAGATGAGGTCAGGGAAGGACATTCTAAAGGCTTCCTAGACGTTCAGGCATTGGTTTCCATGGTATTTCGGTTTCTTTTTGCTGTTGTGGTACTTAATTGATGTTGTTGTTTTGTTTTGTTTTTGTTTGTTTTGTTTGTTTTTTAGATCTGCATATCCTTGATAGGGAAGAAAGAAAGAACTTTCTTTTGTTGGTGTGGAGAGAGGAGTTTTATGCCCCACAACCTTTAAGTAACTGCCTAGTGTCCCATCACTCTAATTTCTCATTTACCTGGAGTTCTTCTATAAACAAGTTGTGGATTCTTGACCCACAATCAGAAAAACCTTCCCTTAGTGACTACTAATAAAAATATGAAAGATGGGAAAGCCGGGACGGCTCAGCGGGTTGAGCGCTCGCTTTGAGGCCCCGAGGACCGAGGATCGAATCCCGGCTCCGGCCCAGGCAGGACCCACATGCTGAACTGGGGAGTTCCCACAGTTCGGTTCTCTAGCTGTCTCTGTCTCTGTCTCTCTCTCTGTCTGTCAAAAGTAAAATAAAAATAAATATGCACTGAAGATAAAATAATTACTCTCTATAAATATAAAAAGATATAAAAATAAAAAAATAAAAAAAATATGAAAGAACCACAAGGAAAAATCTATACCTTTCTATTAAAGTAATGAATGAGTCAGCTCTCCCTTGGCTCTCACCAAAACCACCTGTAGTAGTCAGAACTCTAGGGTGGTCCTCAAGATT
>PVKE010032057.1:0-18681 GCA_004027555.1 Craseonycteris thonglongyai
TCCTCAGCCCCTCCCCAATCCCCCTCCCCCACCCTCAGCCCCTCCCTGCTCCCCATCCTCCCCCTCTCCAATCTTCCTCCCCAGGAAAGCTACCACCAGGCTGGGCTGGTTCCCCCAGAGTCACCCTCCACCCTGAGGGTCTCTCTGTGGCTGAGGCAAGAAGACGGCATCATCTGATTGGCCAGTTCAGTAGAAGGTGGGCGGACATGGCAGTGTGAGTGACAGGAGGATTCCCACAGTGGAGGTGGGGAAGGCAGGTTTGCTCCCAGCCGCAGACAGACAGCTGCAGCCTGTTCCTCTGCTGGAGGCAGGTCCTCCTGGACTCAGTGAGGACTGGACCTCAGCCACAGGGCACAGCCGGGGAGGGGGCCCCAGGAGGGGGGCCTGGGGTGGGACCCGGGCAGCTGGTGGGGGGCTGAACTGAGACAAGTGCCCCCTTCTCCTCCCCACCAGCCCTGCTTGGCTCTAGCTCAAGTCACAGATCAAATGTGAGACAGTAAATGTGTTCAGTGTGCAGGTGGTCAGAGGTCAGGGGAGTGAGGAGCGGGCAGCGGTGTCCGCTGGGCGGGGACACAGGTAAGGCCAGTGGGAAACCCTCTGGGCAGGTCAGCTGAGCTGGGGGCAGGGTGCGGGTGAGGACTGGGGAGCCCTTCCTGGGGGGGATCCCCAAGTAGGTGGGGAACAGGTGCTAAACTCCTGTCATAGACAATAATGGGGAGGCACTCAGAGTGCTCTGGGAACACAGAGAAAGGGGTGACTAATTCTGCCAGGGAGGTCAGAGCAGGCTCCACCTACCAATCCACTTGCCCATCTATCCACTTAGCCATCCATTCATCCATCCACCCACCCATCCATCCTCCCATCCATCCTCCCATCCATTTATCTATTCATCCATCCACCCATCCATCCATCCATCATTCATCCATCCATCCACCCATCCATTTATCCATCCATCCATCCATCCACCCATCCGTCCATCCATCCATCCATCATCCATCCATCCATCCATCCATCCACCCACCCATATGTCCATCTGTCTATCCACCCATCCATTTATCCATCCATCCACCCATCCGTCCATCCATCTACCCATCCATTTATCCATCCATCCATTCATTCGTCCATCCATCCATCCGTTCATCCATCTATCCATCCACCCATCTACCCATCATCATCCATCCATCCATCCAACTTCATTCATTCATATCCACTCATATCCATCCATTCATCATCTGTCCATCCATCTATCCATCATCACTGTGTATAGAGCTCCTTTCACTCCACTGTTCTTGATGCTGAGGACTCACCGCACAATAAGGCAATTTAAGTCAGTTCTCTCATAGCTCTTCCCGTCTAGTGCATATAACATAACAAACAAACAGAAAAAATAATTTTAGTACAGATAAGCACCATGAGGAAAATATCACAGAGTAATGGATGAGAGCCAGGGAGGACGTCTATGGGGAGGCGTTTGAGCTGAGGCTCCGATAAAGAGAAACCACCCACGTGAAGGTCTAGGGCAGGAGGCTCCAGGCAGGAGAGCCAACACATGCAGAGGCCAAAGGCAAGGATGAACTTGGTTTGTTTGAGGAACAAAACAAAGGTCAGTGCACCTGGGGCTTAGTGACCTTGAGGGAGGGGGCGTTTGCGCTGGGTCTCAGAGAATGAGAATCTGTCGGGCAGAGAAGGGGGCAGGGCAGCAACCTGGAGTCAGACCTGGGACTACAAAGCGATTTGGTGTTTGTCCTATAGGACCAGACACTCGTACACGTTTTTCTTTCACAGGGAAGAACAAACCAGCAGGAATAGCCAGGGAGTGCCTAGAAAGGAAGAACAACGGGAGAGCAGGTCTACCAGATGTACGAGGGCTGTCCAGACAGTATCAGCCACGTACCATGAAAAATAGAGGCATTTATGGCTGGAGTTCTTCAGGTAGCCCTCGTATTCCATATTATAAAGCTCCTTTGATTAAGACAGTGCAGTGTCATCTATCGACAAGCAGAGCATTGGGAGAGGGTAGAGAGTCCAGAATCATACCCAGAACATGAGCAGTGTGCTCAGGAGATTCTCCCGTGAATAAAGAGATGATGACTTTATAACCAGGGGCTCTGGGACACCCAGGTAGCCACGTGGACAAAGGCAGAACTGGGTCCACTCCTCACAACAGATGCCACGTGGACCAGCGAGGAAACCATACAAGTGCCAGGAAGAAAACTAGATGACTTTCTTTACAACTAGGACAGAGAAAAGCTTTCATGACTATGACTCAACGTCCAGAAGCAATCAGCCAAAGACAAATAAATCTGCCTACATAGAATTAAACCATTTATATGGTAAAATGTACCATAAGTAAGGTCGAAGATACAGTACACCAAGTATCGTAGACGCAGGACTAATAACATCAGTGACGCTCGAGACGTTCCTAATGAGGAAAAGTCTATAATGATCTGTGGGAAAATGGGCAAGAAGAAAAAAAAATACCGAGGTCTATTAAATGCATGAAAAGGTGCCCCATCTGGCTCGTGTAAAAGAAACGTGAACTCAGACAGCATCGAGATGCAGCTTCTCACTTACCAGGTTGGCAGAAACCCAAAGGTGTGGCCACACAGCCTGTCCCTGAGGCTGTGAGACCCGTATTCCTGTCATTCCAGGCGGGTCCTGTCCTGGGCAGGAATGAGGGGCGTCTGGCCAAGTTACAGAGACCTGACTCCTTCGACCCCCAACCCCAGGGCTACGGACCTGTGCCCAGGACACATGGGTAAACACAAGGTCACACGGGTAAACACGAGGTCACACGGGTAAACACGAGGTCATACGGGTAAACACAAGGTCATACAGGAAAACACAAGGTCACTCGGGTAAACACAAGGTCACATGGGTAAACACAAGGTCATACAGGAAAACACAAGGTCACATGGGTAAACATGAGGTCACACGGGAAAACACAAGGTCACACAGGTAAACACAAGGTCACACAGGTAAACACAAGGTCACACGCACAAGGCTGCCCGCTGTGGCTTTTCACAGTGACGGCAAACGCCCGTCAGAGGAGATGATTGGCTCTGTTCTGGTTGTCTCACAGGGAGGGTGGTGTGGCCATGGGGACGCGTGAAGGGGAGCCTTGGGGACGCGTGTGGTGACATCACATTATGTGAATGAAGTAGGGGGCGGGGCTTAGAGAGGCTGTGAGAAGTGTTTGCAGGTGGACACAGCTGTGCTTCCCCATTTTCCTGAAGAACCAATGTAGGGACAACCCCCAGACTAGTAACATGGCTGCGGGGTGGGGGTGAGAGCGGGGGAGGGACAGGCACGGGGGAGGGACAGGCATGGGACTGAGCTCCGTGCAGGCTGCCCTCCATGTGAGTCTCATTAGGCCGGGTGGATGCCGCGCTCACCGCGGTAGTAAAGAATGAGCCTCCATGACCTGGACCAAAGCATGCAGCTGTCGATCAAGTGGGGACAAGGAATCCGCATGGCGCTGAAAAGGAAGCTGTGTTTTGAGGGTAGAAGCTGAGTGAGATGTGTTCTAAGGACAGGAGAGAATCTTTTCAGGAGTTCTGAGAAAGGACCCGCAGAAGCTGGGAAGTGAGGAAACCCTCCCGGCCCTGGATGTGAGCAGGAGCGGGGCTCCCACCTCCGCACGCGCCCTCCTTGCTCGGAATCCTCTCCCAGGCGGCACCGGGAAGACAGGGGGCAGGTCAGGGCTCAGCCTGGGGGCTGAGAAGCAGGTGGCGGGGGGCACGCCTCTGCTGGGCAGGCGTCTGGCTGCACGCCCAGCGCTGAGGTCCTTCCATGGGGCTGCCGGCCTCTGGGTGGGGTGAGCGGGGACACAGGGGACACAGCACAGGGAGGGAGGAGACCAGGATGGGGGTGGCTGGGGGAGGGGAGGGGACGGCCAAGGGTGCCCTTACGTCCTGGCAGGCCCTGTGTGGAGAGTCCCACGTCCACAGAATCCCCCCCACTTTCCAGATGTGGAAACAGAGGATGGGGGTGGTGACTAGACTTGGCCAAGGCTCGGAGCTGGCAAGCCCCTGAGAGGCTGGTGCCGCACACACGTCCTGGGCGCAGAGAGTGTGTTGACCACACCCCATGTTTGCAGACCCCCCCACCAGGCCTGGGAACGGGGGGCCCCCACCCTCACGGCCAGCTCCAGTGCTGGGTGACCCTGGGCAGCCCCCCGCCCCTGCGTTGGGTCTTAGCCGGCGATTGCGGTTGGCAGCTGGCGGGAGGGCCCGGCCAGCTCCTGGCAGACGCAGACGCGTCCGAAGGGCAGGACCGTGACAGGTGTCATCGCCCCCCACCGCCTGTCACGGGAGCCAGCTGCTTCCTGTCAGCGCCCACCCCTCCCGGCAGGCCCTGCGGGCACCGTGCTGCCAGCCAAGGCTCCTGACTCCAGCCGGGCCCTGGGGGGCGGGTGACTCAGGAACGTGATGAGTAACTGGGAGCGGCGTCCAGCTGCCCCGGGAGGCCCAGGAGGAGACGTGCGGGGGTGGCATGTGTGGGGGCTTCAGGGACAAGGGCACTGGCTGCGGGTGGCCGGGGTGGGCGTGCCAGCCCAGTGAGGGCTCAGGCTCACGACTCCTGGACATGTTCTTGGGGGCCCAGGGGCTTGAACAGCACCAGCTCTGGTGGTTGGGGGGGGCTCTCTGAGGGTTCTGGCGAGCGCCCCCCCCAGAGCTGGTTCAGGGATGTGGGGGGGACTGGAGGGGCCGGTTAGGTGGGGCTCTCACTGAGGAGCATGGAGCACTCCGTGGGGACAGTGCCGTTGTCCTGTCACTAATGTGACGGCTGGCCCAGCGAGGCCGTCACGTCTGCCTGTCACGCAGCCGTGGCCGGGCGGCCCCGAGGCTGCGGGAGGCGGCTCCCTGCGTGGCCCGTGGCTGAGCAGGTGGTGGGTCACCGTGCTGCCCGCGTGCCTTTCGGATGCTGGTGGCAACTCCGAGGCCACGTGGTCCCTGCAGGACCCCTGCATTCATCCTATGCGCTTTGTCACCCTGGGAAGGGGCTGGAAGACCCCGTGTCCCCACACAGGGGCCGGGGCGGGCGAGAGCTGAGCGGCTGGGGCGGAGGCCGCGCCCCAGCCCACCCCCCAGAGCCGGCTTCTGGGGGGCTGCCCGGGGTCAGCCACGGGGGCCAGGGTGTTCCCACCAGCCTGCCCCCCAAGCCGGCCCCCAGGACCTCATGGGGTGCATGAGGGTGGGGGCTGAAGAAGGCAGCAGTTACAGTGGCCACAGGCTGGGGGGCACCGGGGTGGGGAGAGGCGGGTGCGGGGAGTCTGCAGCCGGAGGGCATGAGCCGGGCTGCCCCCCACGCACACCCCGTGCCCGGCCCCCTCCCCAGCACCCCCTTCAGACTCCGATGCCTCCTGGCTGGTGGGGGCTCACAGAGACGGAGAAGTTCAAAGGCATCTGAACAAAGCGAACTCAACCCCAACGCCGGGGGCGGGGGTGACACAGCTCCCTTCCTGTGGGGGGCTCCAAGCACTTTGGGTTCAGGGTTGGCGTCCTGCAGCTGGGCCTGGGGTGGTGGCCTGAGGGTGCACGGGCCCATTCGTCCCTGCTGAGCCGGGCAAACGGGGCCACCGGCAAACACCAAGGGGGCGGCGGCCAGCACCCCTGTACCTGAGGGAGACATGGTGGCCCCAGCGGTCGCTTCCTGGGGCTGGAGCGTCCCCTGCTGGGGACAGTCGTCCGGGAGCAGCTCTGTGGGCCGGACGTCCCCCCAGCCCGAGTCCCTGGGTTCAGAGGCTGCCTGTCCACCCAGGAAGCACATGGAGAACAACGGGGAAGCACTGTGGGTCTTGAGGACAGAGACGGGGGCTCGAGGCCTCTGCCTGGATGTCGGCCTCTGGGAAGCTGGGCCTCGAGCCCTCGTCAGGGCCCAGCTCTGGGACCAGAATCGCCCGCCTTGGCCTCCGGCCCGTCCCGCCCAGCAGGGGAGGCTGTCCCACAGGGTCCCAGCCCTGCCGGCCTCACACACCAGCTGCTGACACGCTGCCGACCAAAGCCCCAAGTCGTCTGGCGCGGATGGAGAGGCGGTGCCTCCTTCTTGAGGTTCGGGGCCTCGCAAGGAAGCTGCCGGTCGCAGCATCCACAGCCCGGGGCGCTCAGGAAGCAGCGAGCCGGCCGAAGCGCGGCCACACGGTATCAGCTCCTGCAGACCCCTCCGGGTGGACACCTGCCAGCTCCTCAAAGGCGGGGAACCAGAGCTGTGAGGGGGGTTCACGCTCCAAGTGAGTCATCTGCAGATTCAGGGGAGCAGCCGCTGCAGCCAGTCAAGGACCCCCCACCCGGCCTCAGCTTCTCCGTGTCCTGTCCATCTGGCTGTGTCCCCTCCAGGACACTCAGGGAACACCGATCCCCACGCTGAGGTGTGGCCGGGACGGGCGCTCCAGTGAGCGTGGGGGCCGGGCCCCTGTGGGGGAGGCGCCCTGACCCCGCGCTCCCCCGGCGGGGCCCCCGTGTGTCTCCACCCCCCGTGGCACCGTCGCCCACCCACCCTTTGCTGTGTGGCAGTTGTGGCGGGAAACACTGGGTGTGCCTGCCCTCAGAGGGCTTGGAAGAGGGAGACCCCCGCAGGCTGGAGTCCAGGACAGCCCCATGGCGCTGGGCCAGTCCTCTCCCAAGTGCCAAGGCCTGCAGCCCCTGCTTGCGAAGCCGCCTCCCAGGGACCGGAGGCCCAGCGGCCATGTGGCACTCAGGGCACAAGGCTCCGCGTGGGCTCCCAGGTGCCGATGGGGGCTCGGCCTGCTCCGCTCCTGTGTCTGCCATCGTCACGGGGCTTGTGGAGTTCGTGACAGGCAGGAGCTGGCCGGTCCCCCTACATATGGGCCAGAGCGCAGGGTCACTGAGAGCTGCCAGTGGCAGCACGCAGCGCTTGACAGACAGAAAGCGCTGGAGGGAGGGCAGGGGTGGCTCAGCGGGTTGAGCGCTCACTTTGTAGCCCCACGACTGAGGATCGAATCCTGGCCTTGGCCTGTGTGGACCCATATGCTGAACTGGGGTGAGCTTCCCATGTGGGAGGCCCCCAGCCCAGCTCCCGCCCTGCACGGCCCCCGCCCACCTGTGTGGAAGGAAACCATGTTGAAATCTGATGACGCACAACTATGGAGACGGCTCTGGGCCCTCCCCCTTCTCTCTGTCTCTCTCTGTCTCTGTTAAAAACAATAAAATAAATCTTTAAAATGAAATCCAGGGGAAGCCGGGATGGCTCAGTGGGCGCTCACTTTGCAGCCCTGGGGACTGAGGATTGTATCCGGGCCCCTGCCCGTGTGGACCCATATGCTGAACTGGGGAGTGCCCCCAGTTCAGTTCTCACCGGGGCGAGACCCCAGCCCAGTTCCTGCCCTGTGCAGCCCCGCGCCCACCTGTGGAATGAAACTATGTGGAAAAACCAATGATGTGCAACTATGGAGACTGTTCTGGGCCCTCCCCCTTCTCTCTGTCTCTGTATCTCTCTCTCTCTCTCAAAAACAATAAAAATAAATCTTTAAAAAATTAAATAAATTCAGCCCTTGTCAATATAACAAGAACGGTTACATGGCTGGATACCTTCCGATAGCCCTCATATGTAGACATAAATTATGCATGCAAGTGACCTCTCCTATTACGTCTCGGTTGGTTGTGAATTATACATACACAATGTATATATGAATTATGCATCCTGTTTACATATAAATACATAGTGCTTCATCCACGTTTAGGTCTCATGTATTTCGATACTAATAACTGACCCTGATCTGCTTTCAGTTTTTACTTAATAATTTACGTTGCAATTCTGTCCCTACAGGACGCATACATCTACCTGATTGCGTCCGATGGCCACGCAGCAGGCCCCTGGGAGGACGGCCTGAGATTTATTTATTCATCTCTCCACCTTCGATGGGGATTTGGTTAACGTCTAGTTTCTCACCGGTGCACACACGCTTCTCTCCTTTTACCTGCGAATCTGTGCTATTAACAGATTTCCTAGCACGGAACCTTCCTTGCATTTTCCGACTGCATAAGGCGGTTACCTAGGGTCCTGTGGCTTTCGATGCGCTAATACATTCTACTCCTTAATATTTTAAGATGTTTATGTCCAAAGTCCATAGTCACCACACACGTGCCCCAGGGCCACAGTTCAGGTGAGTTTGCATGGGGGTTGAGGTGAGGATGGGGGCCAGAGGTTGTTTTTTTTTATTGTTTTTGACAGAGAGAGAGAGAGACAGAGACAGAGACAGAGAGAGAACTGAACTGGGGGAACTCCCCAGTTCAGCACATGGGTCCGCACGGGCCGGGGCTGAGATTCGATTCTGGGTCCCTGGTGCTGCAAAGTGAGCACCTAACCCGCTGAGCCATCCCGGCTTCCCTAAATTTTTATTCTTTTTTTTTTTTAACTGAACTGGGGGCCTCACCGCATTTAGGAAGCACACCCCAGTTCAGCATGGGGTCTGCCGGGGCCAGAGGTTTCTTACAGACTTTGAAGGGGGCCGAAGCCTCAGTCTGGGCATGCACACCTGCACCTGCAAGACTGGAGTCAAAGACCCCCACGACCTGCCGCCCAGTGGCCATTGAGTTATTCAAGGCAAATCCCATTAACTCCAGTCAAATGACCTTGTACTGAGGGGAGAGGAGTCGGCTGGAGAGGTTCCCACATCGGCTTCGAGCATCCAACTGAAATGGCAGAGGGAGCAAGAAACATGGGGCTGCTCAGGGGGTGAGGGCTGAGCTCCCAGCAGGCGAAGGGGTGGAGTGCGTGGGGCCAGGCTTGCGGGGTGCGAGGGAGCTCAGCCCCCTCCCTAGTCCCTCTGCACGGAGAGGGTGGCACTTAACACCAGCCGCCTGCCGCCCCCCGGTCGCCCCCAGGAGACAGCGTGGCAGGTGAGGTTCTCGAGCACAGGGAGCAGAAAACACCCCAGAAGTCACCGGCACCCCAGGGCACGGCCAGTGCTCAGGACATGGGCCGGCCACGAGGGGCCCAGCCCCAAACGGCAGGAATCTCCGGCCCTGCCTGCGCCATCCCAGCCGCCATCCCCACGAAGACCAGCCTCCTGCCCCTCTCGTCCTCAGCTCTGGTCTCGTCCTGGGATGTTCTGGGATTTCCAAGTCCTATTGCCCCCAACGTTCCCGTGAGACCTATCACACGCTGAAGGTGAGCAGGGGCCCCAGGCAATTCTCAGGGTGTCCGCCTGCCCCCCGCCTTCCTCAGTCACCCCTCCTCCAGGAAGCCCTCCCAGCCCGTACTGGCTCATGCCCACCCTGCACCCCAGTGACTGTGGGCGTCCCTCTGTCCCTCCCCACCAGGTGTCCTGGTCCCCGAGATGTCTGGGCACCGTGCGGCCTTCGTTAAGTGGTCACAGAGCGGAAGGACGCTGCTCTGGTTCTGAGGCCTCCACGGGGGAGAATGAGTGGCCGGCACCATGGCCGTGTGTGGGGTGGACATGAAGGGAGTGGCCCCAGTGAGCACTGGTCACCTGCTCTCCTCAGACATCCAGGACCACAGTGGTGCCAGAGCCACCGACGGGAGGAAGCTGAGCCCCTCTGCAGGAGAGTGACGCAGCGGCGTCTCCCACGGGCAGGACGGGCTTCTCTCAGGTGAGAGGACCCTCCCAACATGGTGTCTGTCACAGCCATCACGCCAGGGTGTGGCTGCTTCGCTCCTTTGAGGATAACTGTGCCGCTTGTGTTTAAAGAGCAATGCCTTTCATTGCAGTTTTTTTTTTTTTAAGATTTATTTTATTATTTTTGACAGAGACAGAGAGAGACAGAGAGAAGGGGGAGGGCCCAGAGCCGTCTCCATAGTTGTACATCATCCGTTTTCGACACGGTTTCGTTCCACACAGGTGGGCGGGGGCCGCGCAGGGCGGGAGCTGGGCTGGGGGGTGGAACCAGGGGGTGAGAACCAAACTGGGGCCTCCCGTATGGGAAGCTCACCCCAGTTCAGCCTATGGGTCCGCACGGGCCGGGGCTGGGATTCGATCCTTGGTCCCCGGGGCTGCAAAGCGAGCACTTAACCCACTGAGCCGTCCGGCCTCCCCTGTTGCAGTTTTGTAAGAATCACAAATCCACATAGTCAAGCTTCAGAAGGGAGGCCAGCCTCTGACTTCATCAAGAAATGAGGCCATCTGTCCCCGGGCCACCTGGCCACGCCAGACAGATTCTCCAAAAATCAATCTCCTGGAAGCCAATTTGCGGGTGGCCAGCTGAGGGATCGATCACTGAGAGCCACCGAGGCCTCCCCCTGGGCGGGGGCAGGGCATGCACCTCCGAGGGACAAAGGGGCCGCCTGCCGCCCCCAGGGTGGAAAGAGCCGGGCGGAGCATGTGCGGTGGGCGCTGAGGGAGGTGCAGGAGGGACCTCGGCTTCCTGAGAGCTGCCTCAGGGTGCAGACAGCTGTCTGGTGGGTCCTGAGCCCCGTCATGGGAGACCTGGAGGGTCCTGTGATCCTAGTACAGGCCCCACCTGGAGCCGCAGCCCCCAGCCCAGGGCAGGAGGGGCGGGCGGGCAGCGACCCGCCGGTGTCTGGCCTCCCTGGGTGGCTGGTAGTCCCACCTCGCTCTCTGGCTCTGTCCTCAGAGCCAAGGGCACCCTGAGTATACCCCTCTCTAGAAATGCCCCCCAACATCCCTGTGGCTGCCCCCATTCAGGGCTGAGACCCCCAAATCGTTCATCCTCGGGCCTCTTTCTGGCTCTAAGTCCTGGCATGCTCGGCTCGCAGCCACCAGGCCAAGGGCGGGCCTGTGCGGGCAGGTCCCCAGGGCCTGAGGCCTTTGCGGGTCACGTGGTGACAGGGACTGTGCAGCCAGATCAATATCACTCAGGCTCCTGACAGCGGACATCAACCTGGGTCCCCCGGGACCCCCCATGTCCTGTGGGGACAGACGGGAGTCAGCCAGGGAGCTGCTGTCACAGAGCTGAAGGTCAAAGGGGCATCAGGAGGGCTCAGCCTGGCCTCGCGGCCGTCAAAGAGGACGCGGTGGCGCCTTCCAGAAGCTGGGAAAGGTGACAAGCGGGACCCCCTGAGGTGGCCTCCATGGTGGCTGCACCAGTGACGTTCCCACCAGCAGCGTATGAGGGTCCCTCCCCCCATAGCCTGTCCAGCACGGCTGTTGCTTGTCTTGATGAGGATGGTCATTCTCAGGGGTGAGGTGGGGTCTCGCTGTGGGTTTGACCGGCATCTCCCCATCACGTTTTTTCCTGCATCTGTTGGCCGTTCGTGTGTCTTCATGGGAGGAGTGTCTGCTCGGGCCCATTTTTTAACTGGATCGTTTGTCTTTTGTTGTGGAGTTGCACGAGTTCTTTAGGTAAAGGGTGTCCCAAAATTCACGCAAGATTTGAATTTTGCGCCATTTGTGCGGTAAAGTGTTGCCAATGAAAAAAAAAAGACAGCGTGACAGCTGACAGTTCAGGGTTATTAAAAATGGAGTGCTCCACGAAAGACCAATGCGTTTCCATTGTTGAGCAGTGAAAATGTACAATTTTTAATCATAAACCTGAGTTTCCTATCAAACTGACTTCTTGCGTGAATTTTGGGACACCCTTTAGTTTGGATCTTAGCCCCTTATTGGAGTGAAAAAATAGGAATGCAGATGACCCAGCAATCCCTCTTTCTGGATCTACCCAAAACTATTGAAAAAAATTTATTTGGAAAGAGATATGCACCCCCATGTTCATGGCAGCATTATTCACGGTGACCAAGACACGGAAACAACCCAACAACCAGATAAAGAAGCTGCGGTGTGTACGTGCCGCGGAATCCGACTCGGCCGTAAGAAGAGACACAGCACAGCCATTTGTGACAACATGGATGGACCCCAGGCGGAGAAGATATGAGCTCACTCACTCACTCAGAGCAACGCACAATTGAACGAAACCTCGGAGATGCAGCCATGGCAGGGCGGTGAGCAGAGGGGGAGGGGAGGGAGGAGAGGGGGAGGGGGTCACGCAGGGGGGAGGGGAGGACACCTCGGGGGATGAGCAGACAATGCGTTATACGGGTACAGGTGAGGTTTCACGGAGTTGCACGCCTGCAGCTTCCGTGGTGTGGTTCACCAACGTTAACCCCAGGACATGGAATTTTTAAAAAGGCAACGGTGGCGTGTTCCCGCAAAGCCTCCAGGGCTCAGCGCCGTGACCCCGATTTTAGCTCAGGAGACCTGAGTCGGACTTCTGACCCCCCAAACCGTGAGATAACGAATGTGTGTTGTTTCAACCACCAAGCGTGAGGGGCTGGGAAGGCCCTAGGACCCAACGTGACTCTCTTCCTGGGTAAGAAGGAAGGTCTCCTCGGGGGGAGCCGTTCGCAGGGCCCAGGGGAGCAGAGGTGGGAGGGGGCTTCAGGGGCCCTGTGTGCATCCTGGGGGGGCCCAGCCGGGCGGAGGGGGGGCGGGCAGACCTCCAGGAGCGAGGGGGCTGGCAGCCTGGCTCTGAGCTGGGGGTCAGGTACACCCCCAGGCCTGCTCCTCCAGCCCTTCAGCCGGGCCCTCCCTCGTGCTGTGACCTGGGGCGGGACAGCTCCCCCTGCCCCAGTGGACGTGGTTCTGCCATCGGCCGGGCCGGCCGCCCTGGGCCCGCCCCCCGGGCACTGTGGCAGGGGAGGGCTTGCATTTTGCCGACACCTCGGTGAGAACTGCGTCCTCCACTCCAAATGGTTTCCCGCTTCTGGCTGCAGGCGTGTGGCGTGTTGCCTTCCCGTGTGCCCACACACGGCACAGGTGTCAGGCACCGTGGAACGCCTGCCTTCAGAACGCGCACGACCTCCGCCCCCGCCCCTTCGCAAGACGGCCGGTACGGGGGTGCAGATCCGCCCTTCGAGGCCCCCCCATCCCAGGACGGCTAGCAAGAAACAACCTCTTCCCGGAAGGACTGCTGACCGCATGAGTGTGCCCGCAAGGCCCACGCTGATGTCCCCACAGTCCCCAGGCGCCCACGCTGACGTCCCCACAGTCCCCAGGCGCCCACGGAGCAAACACGGGGCTGCCAGTAACACAGTGGGGCTTGGTTTGTTTTTGTTGTTTTGTTTTGCAAACATAACAAAACCCTGTGGCTGTAGAAACACAGATCTAGGGCTTCCGAGGCTGTGGGGTGGGTTCCTACTCGTTCCGAAGCTTAAGCTGCATGGATGCAACTCAGTTCGCCTTTCAGGGGACTCCCATTTGGGGGACCAATCACATATCATCAACCTACGAATATGAGACAGTTGGGAATGGGGTGGGGGGCCTGGGAACGCCCGGATGCTCACCCGCAGGGGAACAGCTGAGTAAGTGTTGTCTGTGCAGACAGCTCCCCGCCCGGCACATGGGACAACGTCTGGAGACGGCTGGGGGGTGTCTGCAGTGGGGGGTCACCGGCATCTAGCGGGTAGAGGCCAGGGCTGATCTCCATGCCCGGATGCCCCACCTTGGAGAATCACTCCCCCCGGGTCTGCAGGGCTGGCGGCCGTTGGGCAGAGCCGGTGACTCCGTGAGTCCCGGCAGATGTTCTGAAATGCAGCTTCGGGGAGACCTCGCACCTGTGGACAAAAGTGGTCTGGCTCTGTCTGTAGCAAGATAAACACCCACCACCGCCGGGAGCTGGGCACTCAGCTGGGACGTGGCCGTGACCCGGGGGAACTGCTCAGAGAGGGAGGTGGAGGGGCCACCTGGGCACCTTCTCCTTCCCTTTGTTCACTTTACAAGCTTGGCTTTGCCTGCAGTGTCCCGTTATCCGGCTTCCTGTGGGGCCAGAGGCTGACTGTGTCCCTGGGAGCAGAGCTGGTGACCTCCAGACACCGAACGGAGCCAGATTTAGCGCATGTTTCAAAGGGCACTGCCAGCCCTTTCATTCCGAGCTGCCGTCCTGCCCGCGGGGGCCCCCGCCGGGCACCAGCCCCCGGCTCCCCTGGTCCAGCCGGGCTCACAGTACCTGCTTCTCGGATGAATCGACGAATCTAGGACAAGCAGCTAGAAGCGAGACAGACAAGCTGCTGTCGTCAACAACAGGGAAGGAAGAGCCAGGAAGTACCATGGGTGTGGGCGGCTGCCAGGCACCCAGCATAGCTGGGCCCCGGCTCACAGCAGGGACCTCAGGGCAGGATGGGCCCGGGAGCCCCGAGGGAGGCAGGACAGGCTGGGGAGCCCCGAGGGAGGCAGGACGGCCCGGGAACCCCAAAGCCAAAGGAGGCAGGACAGGCCCTGCAGCCCAGACGCCTCAGCCAGGCTGAGAATCGTGCTGAGCCCTGGTTCCCATAATTCCGGCTTTTATGTGGCCATGAATAGTGCTGAACAATGGGCCTGTTTCAGGCCTTGGACGGACAGGCCCGGCCTGTCTCCCTCCTGCAATCAGGAGCCTGGGCATGGCTGGTCCTGGGATCCCAGCGGCCTGCAAGCCTCACGAACAGACGCCTGCCTGGGTGTCCGGGAAGGGACGCCCCTCCCCGGGTCTGTGGCTGGCCGGGCCCCCTCCCCCACCACAGGACGGAGGGCTGTCGGCAGCCCCAGCGGCCTGGCAGGCAGTCGTCACCCCTGCGATGCGGCCGGCGGTTGACCTTTGGCGTTGGGTGGCGTCTCCCGACTTTCTCAAGGACGGGAGCCCCCTCCCCGGGCACCTCCCACTCCGGGGGTGCCTCTGCCCAAACCCTGCACCCCTGCTGAAGCAAGCCCGCCACACACGCCTCAGAAGCTACGTCCTCCAGGTGAACTTAGACCCGAGTAAGTGAGCTGCTGTCCCACCACCGTCCACGTCAGACCCTCACTTGTCTTCCAGACGCGAGACCCGCAGAGGCCTGTGGGCTTCTGTGCAGATACCTGCTGGATCCGCCTCACCCGGGGCTGCATGGGCGGTTCTGGCTGGGCCGGGTTCTGGCTGGGCCAGTAGTTCTGTTTGGGTGGTTCTGGCTGGGTGGGCCGGCAGTTCTATCTGAGTGGGTGGTTCTGGCTGGCTGGGCAGGTGGTTCTGGCTGGGCCAGAGGTTCTAGCTGGGCAGGTGGTTCTGGCTGGGCTGGTGGTTCTGGATGGGCGGGTGGTTCTGGCTGGGCCGGCGGTTCTGGCTGGGCCAGCGGTTCTGGCTGGGCGGTGGTTCTGGACGGGTGGGTGGTTCTGGATGGGTGGGTGGTTCTGGCTGGGCCGGAGGTTCTGGATGGGCAGGTGGTTCTGGATGGGCTGGAGGTTCTAGCTGGGCAGGTGGTTCTGGCTGGGCCGGAGGTTCTGGATGGGCAGGTGGTTCTGGATGGGCTGGAGGTTCTAGCTGGGCAGGTGGTTCTGGCTGGGTCGGCAGTTCTGGCTGGGCAGGTGGTTCTGGCTGGGTTGGCGGTTCTAGCTGGGCAGGCGGTTCTGGCTGGGCCGGCGGTTCTGGCTGGGTGGCCCTCTGCACAGGTCAGCTTCTTACCCCCCAGGGCCATCGGAAGCCCAGCGGCGCCCTGTGACCGGGGCTCCTGCCAGGGATGCAGAGGCTCGGCCGGCCAGGCCTCCAGGAGGCTGCAGAGGGGACAGGTATGCACATGGCGTGGGAGCCATGGGGGACCGCACTCCCGGGATGAGTGAGCGTCTCCGCGTTGCATCACACCGAGGTGCCCGGTGCCCCTTGGAGCTCCGGCCCCTGTGAGCTCAGAGGACAAGTCCTGGGGGGTTGAGGACGGTGTGGTCCCCACCAGCTCCGAGCCTGCCCCACCCACAGTTCCTGGACAAGCTCCCACTTCCCGGAGACCCCCACAGCGGGCACCTGCAGGAGCCCAGCTGTGCACCCTCCCGGGGCCGCCCCCTTCGTGGGGTCGTCAGGTGAGGACATGAAGGTGCTAATTCGAATGCCAGGTAATCAGTGAGTAGCTTTTCAGCCCTGCTTTGATCTGTCCTGCCTCGCCTCCCGAGGGGTCTGCACCTCCCGGCCTCAGCCTCCCCCCAAGAAGGAGCCGGGACCTGCGCAGACATTCTTACAAGTCCGTTAAAGGCAGGAATGATTTTTAAGAAGAGCCATGTGGGCCTGACGCTTCAGCTTTCAGTGGTCTGGAACCTGGACAGGTGCTTTCTGTCTGGTTTAAAGCCAGCGTCTGGTGGATTCCAGTGGGAACGGCGCCCCCTGCAGCCCACTCGCGAGATGCGCCCTCCCAGGCTGCAGGTTTGGGTTTCATCCAACACCGGGATCTGAAGCCTCTGAGTCCAGATTCTCCTGCTTTTAGCCCCAACCTTTCAGAGCGATGCACCCACAGCCAACGCGACAGCAGTTGCTAGCAAGGCCCACCTTGCATGGGCCTGTCGGGCACCTTAGTTTTCATCCACCAAACTGTCTATGTTCATTAGATTTCGTGACATTTATTTCAACCCCTCTTTTTTTTTTTTTTTTAAGATTTATTGTATTGTTTTTGACAGAGACAGAGAGACAGAGAGAAGGGGGAGGGCCCTGAGCCATCTCCATAGTTGTACATCATCAGTTGTTAACATGGTTTCATTCCACACAGGTGGGTGGGGGCCGTGCAGGGTGGGAACTGGGCTGGGGGCTCCCGCATGGGAAGCTCACCCCAGCTCAGCACATGGGTCCCCATGGGCCGGGGCCAGGACTCAATCCTCGATCCCCGGGGCTGCAAAGCGAGCGCTCAACCTGCTGAGCCCTCCCGGCTTCCCTCCTTTTGTCTTTTTTGACCATGAGCTCAGTACAATGAGAGGCTGTGGCTTCAGGAACTGAACAGGTGACTGTGAGGCGTGCCCCCCAGGGCAGGAGCTGGGGGCAAGCGCGTCTCGAGGGGACCCGGGTCGTCATGGGTTTTGAGAGGAAGTGGAAGGGCCGGGAGGGCCAGGTGCTGGGCCGGACACCCGGGACAGCTGTAGGGGTGGCCTGAGGGCTCGGCAGTCGCACTCACTGGGGGGCCCGGGGTACAGCGCTGGCCTGATGCAGGAACTCAGGCCCTTGGGGTGCCCCCAGCACTGCCCACCCACTGCCAGGCTGCTCCAGACCTGGGATACCTGCAGCCACGGGCATGGGAAGGAGCAGCCAGAACACGCAGCCGAGCAGGAGCCCCGTGTGAGATGGAGCGGGGAGATGGCGGGGTCTCCGGAGGGGGCAGAGTCAGGAGCGAGGCCCCCCCGCACGGCAGCAGAGGGCACGTGGCCGGCTGGCTAGGGCGGGCTCGGCCGTCCTGTGTCGGGATGCCCTGTGGCTTTAGGACTGGATTGTGAACACGGGTCTGGCTTGCCTGGGGACAGCCGAAAGGACGGTGACCAGGGGACCCGAGGCAGGAGGGCCCTCTGGGACAAGAGGCTGCCCGAGGTGTCCCCCAGCCGGGCGGCAGGGGGCGCCCAGCGACCCCCAAACGGTCAGCACACCAGAGCTGCAGGGCAGGGACCTCCTGCCCAGGTGAGGCAGGAGAGGACGGGAGGGTCCCCAGGGCGGCTGGTCCCCTCCCCACACGGCTGACTCAGCCCTGAAGCTCAGCTTCTCTGCCCAGTGAGCACAGGATGGAGGCAGAGGGTTGGCCTTTGTCTGTGCAAGAGTTTCTTGTCACCCCACGCCGGGGGGAACCTCCGGAGGCCTCCTATGCAAGGTGACCAGACGTCCTGCTTTGGGCGGGACAGTCCCGATTTTTAACAATTTGTCCCGCGTCCCGCGGCGTTTTAAAAAAGTCCCGATTTTGGGAAAGAATGCCCGACAAGCTAGGGAACGGCAGGAGATAGACCCAATTTTTAATCAAGAACCCCCTCCCTCCTGGTCAATGGTGTCCCACTTCACCAATGTTAAAATCTTGTCGCCTTACCGATGTGTCCATGGGGAGGCTCAGGGCACTGGGGAGCGGACCCCCGGCCAGGCAGGGGTGGTCAGCCAGAGGCCCCTGGGGATTTTACAGCCACACCCGGGCCCCCTCTGGACCCGTGGTGTGAGAATCCAACGTGGGGAGCCTGGGGCTGGGAAGCCCGGCTGCTTAACAGCCCTGTGTGGGCCTGACGTGCAGCCAGGCATGAGGACCCCTGCTTTAGACGGGGGTCTGGCCCCGGTGACGTGACGGAAATGCAGAGTCCCGGGCCCACCCCCGAGCTCTTGAATCAGAATGCTGACAGGCGTCGCCGATGGTGTCCTGGGGACCTGGAAGCTAGGACAGGGAGGCCTGTTGGCAGTGCAGAAGCAGGAAGGCGCTGGTCTGAACGTGAACTCGGGCTGGACACCCACACTTCCTGCTGCGTCTCTGCTCAGTGGGGTCCGGTGGGCAGGGCGGCCGGTCCTGCCTGCCTGGCCCGGGGGCAGCTCTGTGATGCCCCTGCCCCTGGGAGGGGGCATCTCTGCCTCTGTATCAGACAGAACATCCTTCTGTCCTGAGGGGGGGGGGAGAACGTGGGTTTATTTCGACTCCCAGGGTTGAATTCAGTCCCACGGCCCTTAGACGTCTCCTGTGAGAAGATGTTTTTCTCCCAATTTGATCTTTGGATCGGATTCCCAGCAGCGGGACTCGGCTGCCAGCCCATGGTCGCCTGGCAGGGGATGAAATATTCAGTCTGACGGTGCGTGGAGGTGACGTCTGTCCTTGTCACGGTGTTTATAAACAGGAGTCCTTGTGCTGGAAGCAGACGCCCATCAGCTTTGAGCCTGAGGCTGAGAGTGGGAGCCGGGAGCAAGGTAACCGCGCAGAAGGGGCCACACCGTTCCTTCCGTAGTTGAAATGAGAAGCCAGGGGTCAGCCTCCCAATAAGGCTTTGCAGCCCCTGAGGGTGAAAGTGCCAGGGACTTGTCTTCTGCCAGAGCG
>PVKE010032058.1:0-18697 GCA_004027555.1 Craseonycteris thonglongyai
CACCTGTGACAGCATTAATCACATGAAGTGGGCACAAAGAAGTGAGGGGCCTTAATCTAAGGTTGTCCAGCTAGGAAGAGGCAAACTTGGTCTCTGAGTACAGAGGTGGGTGATGCTGAACCTCTGCCCTTTCTACCAATTATCATCTTATTTCTTGACTTAGCCTCCTACTTCGCTAGCTTGCAAACTCAATCATAAAGCTGTGGTCTCATTTCACTGAACTGGTTCCAGGGAGAAAAGACCCATTGAAGGTCAGCATAAATTTTCCCAGGGCAAGAGCAACCAGAATGAAAGGGAGAGAGATGTAACAAGTCTTACCTTTCAGCACTGTTGATACATAGGCAGCAGGAAGGAGAGGGCCAATGGTGGCCAGTGGGGATAATTTTCCCAGTAAAGTTTCAGAGAGAGCATAAAGTTAATTAAGTCATCCTTTGTACCCCATTGCACCCCATAGCTCCTGAGATAAGATAGGGAACCAGACTGAGAAGCTATGGCCCATTCTATGAGCCCTGAACCCCTTTGGAGACACATTTATCCCAGATGTCAAGAAACCACAGGTGTGTCACCAGCTTCCCGGGGCACCCAAGTCTTCCCCCATCCACCTGAATTTGGGGAGGTTGACGGAAGAAGGGTTTGTCTCCATAACAACTAATCATCATCTCTACTTCTCAACTGGACACCAGGATGGTCAATACTTGGAAAAGAGGGAGGTTTATCTTTTCTGAATCATACATACTTTTCTCATCTAAAACCCACCAATGAACACATATAATCCAGTCCAATCCAGTCGATCATTTTAGAGCAGGAAGTCACCAAGCCTACCTATAATCTGATCAAAGCTATGAAGTCCATATTCCCAGAAAACCATGCAGGTTTTCTCTCTCACACCCAATTTTACACACAATTACAGAGGCCTGTTGACCTTTCCAGAGTCCATTCAGTTGTCCCCCAGAGATTGGCAGGTTCTGAGTTTGGAGCCCATGTTAGACTTGAGAGCATCTCTGAATCTGTCCAGGTTAAATGTGGCAGCCAGTAGTTTCAACTCCCTTTTGCCCCTACCTTTTCTGGATAGAAGGGCTCCCTATTTATGTGGGTAGAAAGAGATAGAACTTACATTTGACTGGAAAGGACAACAGAACCAGGAGCAGTAAATGAACATGGAAAATAAAAACAAGGATTAAAGTAAGATTAATACTAACAACCACCTCAGTCAATTTCCACATGCATTTCTTTATTCCTTCATTTACCTGCCTATTGTCATATGGGAAGGAATTTCATGAAAGGCTATTTTTATGTAGTTATCACCACATAAAACTGTTAGTTATGTCCTGCCCTCAAGACAAAGCCCATGTACCACATCCAGATCCCACTTTTCCCCCAGAATTACCCAAGGAATCTTAAGATCCAAAAGAATCAGAAAGGAGCTAGCTGGAAAAGCTGGGATGGCTCAGCGGGTTAAGTGCTCACTTTGCAGCCCCAGAGCCCAAGAATCAAATTCTGGCCCCATCCTGTGCAGACCCATGTGCTGAACTGGGGTGTGCCCCCAGTTCAGTTCTTGCCGGGGTCTATGCAGGAGGCTCCCGGCTCAGTTCCTGCCCTGTGCAGCCCCGTGCCCACCTGTGGAATGAAACTATATGGAAAACTAATGCTGTCAACTATGGAGACTGCTCTGGGCCCTCCCCCTTCTCTCTATCTCTGTCTGTCTGTCTCTCTCTGTCAAAGAACAAATAAAAATAAATCTTAAAAAAAGAAAGAAAGAAAGGAGCTAGCAATGGGAATACAAACTTGGGGTTTCCACAGTTCTTACTTTTTTCTTCAGTTGCAACTGGAAGCAAAGGTGTTGGCCATCCAGATCCCAACAGGAGGAGGAAGCAGAGAACAGAGAGAAAACTTAGCATTAGACTCAGATCATTGCAAAGTCCAAGGAGACCAGAGCTGGAAGTATTGCTGGAGACCAGATAACCCACCCACTGTTTGTATCACCAAAGCTTCTTGGGTCCATCCATCCTACCATCATTCATTTACTCATCAATACATTATCTATCTACCTATCCATCATCCATTCTTCATCCATCATCCATTCATCATCCACCCAACCAACATTCATTTGGCTCATACTCTGAACATTAGCGTATGCTTGGTGCTGGGCAAGCAAATGCATTAGACCAGGGGTGTCCAACTTTTTGACTTCCCTGGACCACATTGGAAGAAAAAAATTGCCTTGGGTCACACATAAAATACCCTCACACTAACAATAGCTCATGAGCTTAAAAAAAAAATCACCAAAAATATATCATAATGTGTTAAGAGAGTTTAAGAATTTGTGTTGGGCTGCATTCAAAGCCATCCCGGGCCGCAGGCAGCCCATGCGCCACAGCTTGGACCAGCTTGAATTAGACTGAGTCCCTATTCTTAGGCATTTGCAAGACTGGTTGGGGAGAGATGGTGGTATAGGAGTACACAAGACATCTCAAGCTCTGGTAGTATGGAGCCTGTGACCTATGGATGTCTTGAAAATTTTACAGGCTATTTAAACTTAGCATGTTCAAAAGAGAATTTGTGATCATCACTCGTCCATCCATCAAAAAATAATGTTTTTGTTAATAAAATAATACCCATGTATTTGTATTGATATAAATAAATACTTGAATAAATAAATGGGGTAGGAGGCTCAGCTCTTTCTCATAGAAGAGTTTCAGTTAATACATGTAGGAAGAATAAGAGGAACAGAAAATACCATTGTGTGAATACTACAGTAATCATTTTCACAGGCAAGATCCACAAATGGTTACTAAGATTAGGGAAAATGTTTGAGGAGAAACAGGATATTTGCATAGTTTCCAACTAGGTTCCCCCAGAATATTTATTAATTAAAAAGGGAGAAATAATAACTGGACAGTGGAGAACCTTGGCACACACACCACCTTAACCAAGTGATCAAAGTTACCATCATAGGTAGTAAGACACATCAACATCACATAATTCCTGACCAAATGCACGGAAAATGGCATAGCACCACTTCTATGGTATTTCTAGCCCAAATGCATAACCTCAGAGTGATCATGAGAAAACTTCAGGAAAGCTCATATTGAGAGCATTCTGCAGAATATTGGACCACAGCTCTTTAAAAGTTGTCAAGATCATGAAGGATGAATAAACTTCAGTCACAAGTTCCAAGAAATCTCTAGAGTAAGGAAATGTGATAACTCAGTGCAATGTGTGATCCTGGACTGGATCCTCACATAGAAAAAGGATATTTGTGGGAACACTAGTATAATTTGAATAAGGTCTGTAATTTAGTTAGGAGTTTTGTACTGATGTTAAGATCTTGATTTTGAGCACTGTGGTATAGTTAGGGAAGATAGTAACATTGGGCAAATTGGGTGAAGGGCATTCAAGAACTCTGACTATTTTTGTGACTTTTCTGTAAGTCTAAAACTACTTTGAAATAAAGTTCAAATCCTTAACCATCCAAATTGCAAAAAAAAAAGAAAAAGAAAAAGATGGAAGTTTTTCTTATCCCATCCTCCATCTTATCTGTCCCAATCTCCGGAGTATCATCCATCACTAACTTCTAGCATCTCATCTGTCACTAACCTCCAGTATCTTATTTGTCGCTAACTCCAGCATCCCAATCCCATAACCTCTTGCTCCTAAATGCCTCATAACCTTCCACAGGTGCCCACCTCCACCCTGATGATTACGACAGTCTCCTTGCTTCTACTCTGTTTTCTGCCTCATCTGTTCTTTACCCAGGGGGTAAGACTAATTGTTTAAACACACACACATACAACACATGAATATCACACACCCCGTGCTGAAAACCCTTTATCAGCTTCCTTTTACACCTACACTATTCACATCCTTAATTTGACTCACAAGACCCCGTGTGTTCTGGTTCCTGCTTTCTCTCCATTCCTCCTGTAACAATGCCCACCCACCCTGCCCCTTACCTCATCCACTAAGCCAGACACATTGCCTGCTCTCAGATCCATGAAGGGACCCAGAGCCTTCCTGCCCAGGACCATTGCACATGCAATTCCCCCACCCACCCACCCACAGTAGTCTCTCCTAATGCTTTAACTGGCTAGCTCCTACTTGTCGTCAAGATTCTACTTCATATGTCACTTATCCAGAAAGGCCTTCTCTAAATTGCCTGACTAGGATGCATTTATTTGTGTAATGTGAGAATTCCATGAAGATGGGACCAATTTGTCTTTTCTTTTCTTTTTTTTCTTTTTTAAAGATTTATTTTTATTGTTTTTGACAGAGAGAGAGAGAGATACAGAGACAGAGAGAAGGGAGAGGGTAACTTGTCTTTTCAACCACTGCATTTCTAGCTTGAGCACACAAAACAAACTAGGAACTCAGTATACATTTGTGGAGCAAATTAGGATGTAGGAACTTAGCTTTGTGACAAGACTCCAGTCCCCTTCCCAGCATAGGTTGTCTTTATAGTGTAAGAGTCTGGAATCTCACTAGAACTCTGTATCCATAGTGATGTTAGCTCCCTACACAAACATAAGCTCATCCACAACACAGCCATCCTGCGGACTGGAGAGTCTTACGATGCCCACTGGTCCAATGAGGATGGTGAGGCTTGTCAGAGCACTGTGTCCCTGCCAGTCACAAGGTCCGTGGTAAATCAAGGATGCAGACACAAGTCGGTCCATCCATCTCCAAGGGCAGGGATTGCAGTACCCAGAACATCCACCCCTCCATCTCCACCAAGGAAAGGAAAAGAATGTTTAAATCTGAACCAAGAAAAGAGTCCAGGGGAAGCCGGGATGGCTCAGTGGGTTAGGCGCTCACTTTGCAGCACCGGGGACCGGGGATCGAATCCCGGCCCCGGCCCGTGCGGAACCATATGCTGAGCTGGGGAGTGCCCCCAGTTCAGTTCTCTCTCTGTCTCTGTATCTCTCTCTCTCTCTCTCTCTCTCTCTCTCTCTCTATCTATCTATCTATCTCTCTCTATCTCTCTCTCTGTCTGTCTGTCAAAAACAATAAAAAAAACAAGAAAAGAAAAGAGTCCAGTTACACTTCAGGAGGCCCTGCCTGAAGCCAGCCCATGGTCAGAAGAAATGGAAGGGAGACCAGGAGTGGGTGCCGGCATTACCTTCACGGGGAATGCAGGCTTCTGCCAGTCCCAGGGAAAGTAGAATCAGCAGGGTCATGTTCAGAAACAGCTCCGATCTGTACATGGTGGGGCCAGCGTTGGGATAGATGTTCTCCTTCTAGGACAAACAGGACTGCTCACCCTCTGTTCTCCCAAATGCCAAGACAAAGCCAACTGCCCACACATGCCCTCCAGCTGTCTTGGAGGCCAGCAGGGGCCCAGACCTGTGCCCACGCTGCCAGCTACTGATGCAGAAATGCTTCTTCCCACTGGCAGCTGCTTATTGATCTAAAAGTAACATTTTAAAACAATTTCAGGTTGACCCTGCAACTTGCCACCCTGGGACCCGCAAGCCAAATCCTTCCCATCTCCTGTTTTTGTAGAACCAATGAGCTCAGAGTAGTTTTTATTTCTTTTTACATTTTTTAATGGTTGGGGGGGAAAAAAAGACAAAAGAAGAGTATTATTTTATGACATACAGAAATGCAGAGTCCAGCAATTGTGACAAAGACTGACCCACAGGTCTAGAACATTGACCATTTGACCCTTCACTGCAAAATATTGTTGACCCCATTCTAGACAAATTGTAAATTTCATAAAAACAATAAAACAAACAAAAACAAAATGCCTGTGGGATGACAGAATAGCTCAGCAGTCGTGAGGTCTGGGGTTTGATTTCTGGCCCCGGCCCATGCAATCTCTATGCTGAAGTGTAGCACAACTGGTAGCCACCGGGATGGCTGAGCAGTGAAGATTCTTGCCTCCCAAGCACAAGGTCCCTGGTTCAGTTCCTGCCCCACACGGCCCCACATCTACCTGTGTGGAATGAAACTATGTCACAACTAATGTACAACTATGGATTCTGCTCTGGGCTCTCTCTCTCTCTCTCTCTCTCTCTCTCTCTCACCTTCTCTCAAACAATAAAATAAATCTTTAAAAATAAGTGCTAGTCATGCTCTTACTCAGAGATAAATACTATTTTCACACTCTTGTGTGTATTATACGCTACCAAAGAGGTCTACACTTATACCTGTCTCTAGCACTAGCTGTGTGCCCTGAACGAGTGACTCAACCACTTCATGCCTCAGTTTCCTTGCCTTGAAAATGAAGACAATGGTATTTCCAACCTCATAGGGTTGAAAAAATTAATTATGTATATCTATAAAGCACATAGAACAATACATAGAGTCTCTGTTTGCATATTAAAAAATATGATATAAGTATATATTGCATACATACATACATTTAATATATGATATACGAGGGCTGTCCAGAAAGTATCCAGCCATAAAACATGAAAATTAGAGGCACTTATGGCTGGGTTTTTTTTGGACAGCCCTCATATGTGATATGCACACATACAATAAGAAGTAATCCTTCTATGCATAAGCATTTAAAGTGCTTTATTATTTACACACACTGTGTAGTAAACTTTTCTCCCAGGCTTCAAATTATTCATTAGCCACGAAGTTTTGTAAGCGTAACTTTAACAATTTTTATCATAGAGGTAAAGCATATTATAAAGAGATGGGGCATATGGGGAGGCAGTGAAATTGCTCTTTATGATACTGTAATGGTGGAGACATGACATTAGACATTTGTCAAATTCCATAAAATGGACAACACAGAGTGAACCCTAGTGGAAACTTTAGACCAGGAGAGTCCAATCTTTTGGCATCCTTGGACCACATTGGAAGGATTGTCTTGAGCCACACATAAAATACACTAACACTAATGATAGCTGCTGAGCTAAAAAAAATAAAAATAAAAAATGAAAGAAAGAAAAAAAGAAATCACAAAAATATCTCATAATGTTTTAAGAAAGTTTATGAATTTGTGTTGGACCACATTCAAAGCCATCCTGGGCTGCATATGGCCCATGGGTCACAAGTGTGACAAACTTGCTGTAGACTTTAGTTAGTAATAAGGTGTCAATATTCATTCATCAGTTGTAACTGATGTAAGTTGATAATAACAGGGGAAGCTCTGTGTGTCCAATCAGGGTGACAGCAGGTTCGGTGGTGAGAGCCCCTGCCTTGTCTGCCAATGGCCATCTTCTTGTTGTGACCTCATCTAGCAGAGAGCAGAGAAAATGAGAGTAAACTTTTGTGTCCCTTCTTTTTCTCTTTTTAAAGATTTATTTTATTGATTTTGACAGAGAGAGAGACAGAGAGAAGGGGGAGAGCCCAGAGCAGTCTCCATAGTTGTATGTCATCAGTTTTTGACTTGGTTTTGTTCCACACGGGTGGACAGGGGTCTCGCAGGATAGAAACTGGTCCAGGGCCTTCCTAATGGGGGGCGAGCCCCCGTGAGCTGGGGGCTGAACCAGGGGCCTCCTACACATGGGAAACTCGCCCCAGTGAGAACTGAACTGGGGGCCTCCCACATGGGAGGCACACCCCAGTTCAGCATATGGATATGCACAGGCGGGGGCTGGGACTTGATCCTAAGACCCTGGGGCTACAAAGCAAGTGCTTAACCTGCTAAGCCATCCTTGCTTCCCCATTGTGTTTCTTCTTATAAGGGCACTGATCCCATCATGAGGGCTCTCAGCACCTCCCAAAGTTTTCACTCCAAAACACCATCTCATGGGGGATTAATATTTTGGCATATGAATTCAAGGAGGACACATATGTTCAGTCCATAACACACATGAATGTTCATAGCAGCAGTATTCACAATGGCCAAGAAGTGGAAACAACTCAGTGTCCACTGATGGATGAATGGAGAAACGCAATGTGGTCTGTCCATACACTGGGACATTAGTTAATTATAAAGGAAATGAAAGACTCATATGTGCTATGATGTGACTGAAGCCTGGAAACAATGCTCAGTGAACACAGCCAGACACAAAAAAACACATATTCTGTAATCACACTTATAATATATAAAACATCCAGAATAGGTAAATTCACAGACAGAAAGTAGGTTAGTGGTTGCCAGGGGCAGGGGGCAGGAGGTGAGGGTGAGAGGTGGGAGATGACTGCTTACTAAGAATGGGGTCTCTCTGGGGGAATGAAAATGTTCTGGAACAAGATAGAGGTGATGCTTACACAACACTGTGAATGTAATCAATGCAGCTGAGTTGTACACTTTAAAATGGTTAATTTTGTTAGGTGAATATTATCTCAATTAAAAATTAAGGGTGGAAAAATACATGAAAGTCTCTATAACTGACAATAAAACAGCAGTCTGTATTACCAAAAAAAAAAAAAAGGAAAAGGACAATGGCTGTACTCATTAAAACAAACCAAATTTAAAGATTAAACCAGCAACAGTAACCTTCCCACTCACTAGACAGAAGTTAAAGACAGTTGTGGGATCCTGGCAGACTGTCCCTGGAGCAGTACCAGAGTTCAGTCATTGTAGTGGGGACGAGCAATCTATCTCATCCCCAGATGCCATTATCCCCACGAAGCAGCCCCCACACACTGGCCCCAGAGTCAGTAGCTGTGACCTGCACGATCACCTCCATGCCCCTCTGACCTGGGCAGTCTGGTTTCCTTCTCCCAACCTCTGGGGAAGGCCAAGCCTCTGGCTAAGTCCTGGCATTGACAACGCATTGCCTGGGCTCTGGCTGGCTCTCCAGTGGTCAGCTTCGTCATACTCATCCTAGATGGGGGCCCATTGGAGTCTCTTGTCCCTCCCCCAACTGAACAGAGAGGGGACAAGGAGTTGAAGAGATTTGTCCAGTTGGGACTTGCCAGTGTCCCTTCTGCTAATGAGCCAGACTGTGAAATCAGAACTGTGTGGAATGAAAACTTGGCTCCTCCACCTCCTGGCTCTGAACTTGGGCAAATTATTTCTTTGTTTTGATCCTTGGTTTCTTGAGGAGTCAAAATGGACATATTATAGCAAGCGGTAATGCTATTTCATAGCATTGACTATATACCAGCCACTTTTCTAAGTGTATTTGTGTCTGGTAACTCCTGACACCCTACCAGATAGGAACAATTATTGGCCCCATTTTCAAATGAGGACACTGAGACCCAGAAAGTGTAAGGTCAACACAAGGCCATACAGCTGGTCTTTGGCAGGGCTGGGATTTGGAGCCAAAGACCAAGTGCTTACTCTAAACCAGCCCTGTCTAATCGACCTTTCGGCAGCAACAAGGGTGTTCTACATCTGGGTGCCCAATATGGTAGCCACATGGGAGTACTGAGCACTTGAAATAAGGTTAATGCAACTGAGAAAATCTAGCATCAATTTGACTTCATTTTCACTCACTTAAGGTTAAATAGCTCCAGGTGCTGGTGGCTGTCCTATTGGCCAGCCCTGTTCTAAACAATTGCACTAGGCTACCTCTCAGTCCCTCTGACTGTCTCCCTGGTCGGGTGGCAGTGAGACTTAAGGAAGAACCACAGAAGTAAAGCCCTGTCTTTGTGCCAAGTAGTCCAGGCGTTCAAAGACACTCTCTCTAGCCCTTCGGTAGTTTATATTCTAGCATAGAAAGAACAAACAATATTAACAAAATATACTGTTGCTTCAGGTTCTGGTGATTGGTGCAAAGAAAGTTAATAAAATAGGGTCATGTGGCAGTGAGTGGCGGAGTTGGGCTGCTGCCTTGATGAGCGCTGTCTGGAAAGACCTCACCAAGGGCATGCCCCCAGAGTTTAGATCTGACCCGGTGGCAATCTGGGGCAAGAGTGGCTCAGACACAGCTTGTGCAAAGCCCCTGAGGCAGAAAAGAGGTAAGAATTCACAGGACAGACAAGACATGGAAGCTTGTGATTTTCCCTCAGCCTCAGTGTCTCTTCTACAGGACACCATGCCCACATGATGCATCTCAGAAAAATCTGTACATGGCAAATCAGGCAATGTGAAATTCCTTGTAGTATCTCTCGTTTCTGCAAGTCACGAATAAACTCAGTCAAGAACCAAAAATGTGGGCAAAACATATAAAACATTCATTTTTGTTTATTTGTATTTGTTTACTTAACTACTAAAGGAAATGACTTAATTAAAAAAAAACAACTATGCCTTTTTAAAGCTGTAACTTGAAAACTATCATCTAAACAGTTATTTTAATCAAATGAGCCCATTTACTGAATGAGGCTCCCAGAACATGCTGCTAAAACAGCTAACAATGACAGAGCCAACAGACATGTGTGCCTCCTCAGCAGGTAGAACAATGCAGAATTCTTTAAAAAAAAAAAATAAATAATTAAAAATTAAAAAGGCCTAAGATACCATTTTATAATACTGACTTATAGTTATACCTATTTATGATATTTTGTGATGCAAAGTAGCAAAGCCAATAAATGGGGAAGGCAAGATTTGAACCCATACTTTACTTTCATATCACGGGCTTGGCACACATAAAAATCCTCAATGTCAAAATCCTTGAAGAGCCATTTGTAGCTATTCAAACACTCGAATTTTCAGCCACTAAAATTTTGAGCATGCATGCCTTCAAAGATTTCAAGCTTTCTTTGCACAAACAAACGGGTAAACGTGGGGTAGGATTGAGAAAAGGCATGTGATGATCAGATTCTACAGATTGAGATGGCAAGTGACTCTTATTAGGGACAAGGTCGGGATAAGGTGGGACTAGAACTGCAAGATGGAATATGGTGCCGGATGAGAGATTATTTTGTAAATTACTTAAATGTTTAACCACGATGCTGTACACCTGAAACTAATATAAAATAGTAGGGCATGCCAACTGTAATTGAACGACAACATAAATGAAGGGCAGGGTGAAAAGGTATGGTGTTCCAGTTCTCAGTGACTAAATGACACCTTACCCCAAAACTCAGTGACTTAAACCAACAGCAATCATTTCTGTATCACTTATTTTCTGTGGGTCAGGAATCTGGAGAAGGACTCCGCTTTCTGGTTCTTGTTGGGGTTCCCTCGTACAGTGACTGGAGGAAGAACTACAAGTGACTGAAGGCACCGATGCAGCTGGGGCTGGGCACCCTGACCCAGCACCTCTCCAGGAGGAACGGGCTGGTTGGGTTTCCTTACAACATGGCAGCCTCAGGGCAATGAGTCAACTCAGGGCAACTCAGGCCTTCAGTGCATGTAAAGAAGCAGTTCCACTTTCTGCTGCATACAAGCCAGTCACCTCCCTGCCCAGACACAGCTAAAGGAAGTCAGGCTCTACTTCTCCAAGAGGAACTGGCAAGTCTAGAACATGAGACCTGAGTGCCGTAACAGACTGAAAACCACAGCAGATAGGTTTATGTGTGGACTGTGAGATGATTGAGGGCTAGAACTCTCAGATTTCTCTCAGTCTGCCCAGTGTCCACACAGGCCTAAAACATGGTAGGTGCTCGGCATTCACGGAAGGCCTTATAGGTGGCCCAATGGAGGCTCACGGAGAAAGTGGGGTTGATTGTTTGACACTGCATACCAACAACTCCCAAGGGATGGCCCCCAAGAGGCAGTGAGGGCAAAATTCTGAAAACCTGGCAGAGGCGTGTAGAGTCCCCTGGGACAGGGGTCACAGAGAAGAGACCAGTGTGGGAGTAGGCCAGCTCTTCAGCCAGGTGAGGACAGTGGGCGTCTAGTTTCTGCACATCATTGATCTGTCTGGTACTGAAGGGACTCCACAGCCCATGTCACAGGAACAAGTGTTCCATGTCCTCCCCGTAACTTCTCTTGGGAACATGGAGTTGAGCCTTGGGTTCACCTCCAGCTGCCCCCTGCCCTGAGGAGTCACCTGCTTCCAGGAATTCTAACATCTCAGTGCCCCTCCCATCTCTCCTTTGCTCTCTGTTCGTACCTCCCTGTCCTGACTTGGCCACCCCCATGGTTACCCAGGTCCCATTTCTCCTTCCCTTGGCCCTTCCTCTGGTCTCTAACCCTGATACCCTTCTGGGATGATGGCTAGGGCAAGTGTCCCCCTCCAGAGCCCTAAACCCAGGCATTTCACAAACTGCAAATGTGGCTCTGGACGTCTCACAGACTTCATTTAATTCTCTTTCAGACCTGCTCCTCCTTTTGGGCTTCCCTTTGGGAGCCCCCCAAAGCCACCTGTTTGCTTTTCCTTACCCCCCTCTGTAGTAGATGAGCTCGTACATCTGCCCTTTCCACCTTTTTAATGTTTCTCAGACGTTATTTTCTCCATCTACAGCCTAACTCAGAGCGCAGTTACCATGTACCAGGACATCCTGGTCACTGCAAGGGCCTCCCCATTGGTGCATGCCACCAGGGGCAGCTGTCCCCACACTGGCTGCCCCACTAATTTTTGTAAGGAAATTCTGATCACATCACTCCTGTATTTGAGTCTCTTTAATCTCATCAATGGACCCCTGATCATTCTGCAGTTTAAGTATATGTATGTGGGTAAATGTATATGTGTGTATATACCCACATGTATAATGTATATATGCATATTTATATAGTGTACATGCACATGCATGTAGTTGTACACATAGATATGTTTACATATAATGATATCTACACATGTATACACACACATATAGGAAAAATTTCAGAAGGACACACAGAAAACATTAAAACTGCTTGTCTGCATGATAAGATTATGGACAATTTACTTATTCTCCATTATCCTTTTTCTTTTTTTCCAAATATATGCAATTATTTATGCATATTAACTTTCAGGTCAAAAACAGACCATGATCACTGTTTTTAAAGTAAACATTGAAATGTCACAGGCCACCCTGGAGGCTGGCAATTGACAAAGTTTTGCATATCAACGGAGTGAACTTTCTGATGGCAATTTAGCACCTCAATTGGCAGAAGCTGAGCATGGGCGTTCCGGGACTCATTAAAATTCTCTTAACAAGCCTCGAAGGGACCCCAGCAGCGCAACCCTCAGTGGGACTCTAACAGTAGGTGATGCTGCGTTCTTCCTCTCCCCGCCAGACTCTGTAATTAGGGTGATTATTTAAGCCATTTGGGGGCTGGCAGGAAAAACAGCTGGGGGAGTGAACACTAAAGAGGAAAACAATCTTGGTCACAGGCAAGAGACGTTTGGGAATAAATTAATTTGAACCCATTAGAGGTCATTAAAACTTTGAAATAGCTGGAGGGGAGTCTCATGGGGCTGTGATTGGACAGAATCCCCCTGTGAACGCTGAGACTGTTTAGGTTTTTCCCCGTGTGCCTGGTGACAGCTGCTGCTGGGAAGTTCTGGTCCTCTGTGGATGGTCAAAGTTCTCTCCCACTGTCAGCTCACTCATTTCTCTTCCCCTTCTTCGCCCCCACATTCTCAGTGGCCTCTTGACTGACCACACAGACTCCATGTTTTCTTTCTTGCAATCTAGACTAGATACAACTTAGTGTCTTTGCACTAACTAGTTGTCAACAAGCCTTGCAACTAAAATGGAAGTACCGGTATCTAGTATACTGTTTCCCATGAGGGCAGCTGTGAAAACGCAGAGAAAACAGCGGTGTCCTGGAGCATGTTTCTCTCCCTTTGTTATTCCCTCATGGCAACCCGGTGCCCAGTGTGGTGTAGCTATTTTACACACATGCATGAATGCTCACACCTGCACACACCTACACACACACCTGTGCCAAGTAGGCAAATGAACCACAGCACGTCTGCAGTTGGTTCCTGCCTCTTTTTAGTTATCCATTTGCTATGGACATTTGTCCATAGCAGTAGGCAAAGGTCTAATTTCTCAATGATGACCTTCTTTCTGTGATGTTCTATAGTATCATCCATTCACTCCTTCAGCAAACATTCATGGGGCTAATGGCTCAAGTTGTGCACCACCTGGGGATGTAGTTGTAAAGGAAAGGTAACAAAAGAAATTCCAGTGGGATGTTTAATGGAATATATTAAGTAGTTTTAATGTTCACAAGGAATAAAAAGTGTGTACATACACAAAAAGTAAGAACAATAATGAAAAAGATGCCCATAAAACCGTGGTGATTAAGACAGTATGCTGTTGGAGCAGGGCTACCTAACACATACCTTGTAGATCACTAGAAGTAAAGAGAGGGCATGAAAACACAGCCACATAAGCAGGAAAATGTTGTGCATAATAAAAAGTCGCGTTTTACAACTCATGTCCATTATAGTTAAATAGAGAAAGAATGTCATGTCTATACAATGGGATAATGCCCAAGAATAAAGTGCATGAATTCTTGAAATGGGGGATGATAGGGCTAAATCTCAAAACCAAAATTCCCAATGAGAGAAATCACACCCACAGTGCACATGCTTACTGTGTCATTCCATTTATTTCAAATTCTAAGAAGTGCAAACTAATCTATAATGATGCAAGGCAGAGTGAGGGTCCCCGGGCTGGAGGGAGGGGTGCCCCACTCAGACTCACACAGAAGCTCTTGAGCACGATGGGAATGGTCTTCATTGTTCTCAGCTCTGCACAGACGTCAAAATGCAGTAAGTCAAATGCATAACATGTGCACTTGACTTTGTCCTTATTATACCTAAATAAAATTGTAAAAACTATTTTGTAAAAAGTCACATTTGGGGAGCGGGGGAGAGAGGCATCAAAGGGACATAATCCACAGTGTGAAAAGGCAACCTATGGAATGGGAGCAAATATTTGTAAATTATATATCTGATAAGGAGTTAATATGCAGAATATATAAAGAATTCCAACAACTCAACAACAAAAATTACCAACCTAGTTAAAAACTGGGCAAAGGACGTTTCTCCAACGACATACGAGTACACATGGCCAATAAACACATAAAAAGATACTCAACACCATTAATCATTAGAGAAATGCAAATCAAACCACAATAAGGTAATCCTCACACCATCACTACCCTAAAACTAAAACTAAAACAGAAAATAAGTGTTGGTGAAGATGTGGAGAAATTGGAGCCATCATGCACTGTGGGTGCACAAGGAAAATGGTATTGAAGCAGAATTACCAACAATCCCATTCCTGGCTATACACCCAAAGAATTGAAGGCAGAGATTCAGATTTGCACACCCATGTTCACAACAGCATTACTCATGACAGCCAAGAGGTGAAAGCAACCAAAGTGTCCACCAAGGGAATGCTGGGATGGCTCAGCAGGTTGAGTGCCCACCTTGCAGCCCCTGGGTCCAAGGATCAGATCCCAGACATAGTGAACTCATATGCTGAACTGGGGTGTGGCCCCAGGTCAGTTCTCACCAGGGGGGGCCTCCTATGTGGGAGGCCCCCCGTTCACCCCTGGCTCCTGGGGGCATGCTTCCCAGGCAGGAGTCCTCAACCCGGTTCCTGCCCTGCTTAGCCCTGTGCCCACCTGTGGAATGAAACTATGTCAAAAACTAATGACTGTAACTATGGAGACTGCTCTAGGCCCTCCCCCTTCTCTCTGTCTCTCCATCTCTCTCTGTCTCTGTCAAAAACAATAAAAATAAATCTTTAAAAGTGTCCATAACTTTATGAATCTGACCTCAATGGCAAGGGAAGTAAAAGCACAAATAAACAAATGGGACCTTATCAAGCTAAAAAGCTTCTGCGCTGCAAAGGAAACCATCAACAAAGCAAAGAGGCAACCAACCAACTGGGAAAAAATATTTGCAAACAATGCCTCTGATAAGGGGCTAATATCAAAAATATATAAAGAACTTGTACAACTCAACAAGAAAAAAACAAGCAATCCAATTAAAAAATGGGCAGATGACCTTAACAGATACTTCTCTCATGAAGGCATACATATGGCCAACAGATATATGAAAAAATGCTCCACTTCACTAGCAATTAGGGAGATGCAAATAAAAACCACAATGAGATACCATCTTACACCTATTAGAATGGCTATAATCAACAAGACAAGGGATAACAAGTGCTGGAGAGGCTGTGGACAATAAGGAACCCTCATACACTGCTGGTGGGAATGTAAACTGGTACAACCACTATGGAAGGCTGTATGGAGATTCCCCAAAAAATTACGAATGGAATTACCATATGACCCAGCCATCCCTCTATTGGGCATCTACCCAAAAAACCTGAAAACCTTAATCTTTAAAGATGTTTGTACCCGCATGTTCATCGCAGCACTGTTCACAGTGGCCAGAACATGGAAACAACCAAAATGCCCTTCGATAGGTGACTGGATAAAGAAGATGTGGTACATTTACACAATGGAACACTACTCAGCGATAAGAAATGATGAAATACAGTCATTTGTGACAACATGGATGGACCTAAAGACCATCTTATTAAGCGAAATAAGTCAGGCTGAAAGAATCAGGAAACATATGACCTCACTTATAGGTGGACTATAAAACTGAAAGTTACAAAGACACAGAGACCTATGGACACACTCAATAGCTTGGTGATTGCCTGAGGGAAGGGGAGGAGGGGGGAGGGAGAGTGGGAGGGGAGGTGGGAGAGGGCACCAGCCTTATGGACACACTCAATGGTTTAGCGGTTACCTGGAGAAGGGGGATGAGGGGGGAGGGAGAGTTGTTGGGGGGAGGTGGGAGTGGGCACCGGATATATAGTGATGGAAGGGGAGCTGATTCTGGGTGGTGGGCACATAATACGATGCATGAATGATGTGATGTGGACTCGTACATCTGTAAACTATCCAATTGTTACCAATCAATGTCACCTCATTAAATTTAACAAAAAAAAAAAGTGTCCATCAGTGGATGACTACATGAACAAAATGTGGTCCATCCATATAATGGAATATTATTCACCCCCTAAAAAGGAAATAAATTCTGACACATGCCACAACATGGATGGACCTTGAGGACATTACGCTGAGTGAAAGAAGCCAGACAAAAAATGGCAAATATTATATGATTCTACTTATATGTAAAGTAGTCAAATTCATAGAAACAGAAAGTAAGATGGTGGTGACCAAGAGCTGGGGGAGTGGGGACTGAAGAGAGTTCTGGAGGTTGCTGACACAGCAATGTAAATATACTTACTACTGAATTGAACACTTAAAAATGGCTAAGATGGTCATTTGAAGTTATGTATGTTTTACCACAACACAAAAAAGAGGAGAGGAGTATGCTCATTTGAATTGACTATTTGTATCCTATATGCAGCTGAAATTAGGAGCTCTAACATCTTTTCCTCCTTGGTACTCTATTTTCTTAAACAATTTACTGAATAATCAAGATAAAAAATTTTCATTTTTATCTTTATTGTCTTTCTGTTTTCCTCTTTCTGAGCCTTTAAAAAATTCTTTCTGACATTAGGAGAGATTATTTAATAGCTTAGTCATTTAGCCTAGGATTTGTTACAATTAAAAATATGTACACCTGAAACTAATATAATTCCATCAGTCAATTGTAGTTTAAAATATTTTTAATTTGTTTAAAGAAAAATGTATGTAAACTCATCATTTTGTCTCCTAAAATTGCATAATAAATAAAATGTTATAAGCTAATTATAAGATCATTATTTAGTAATTACCATTTTATCTCTATGTAATATTTTAATTATAATTAATTTTATCTCTATGTAATGTTTTAATTATAATTATAATTATAAATATAATTATAATTAAGATTAATTATAATGATTTGTATAACAATAATATATTTCATGATGAAATTTAAATATGTCATTCTGGTAAAAGGAAAAATGGCAGACCATGTGAATTATCACATGAAGAGTTAAATGTAGCTCCACAGCAAGCGCAGAAAGATTTATTTATTTATTTATTTACTTATTTAGTTATTGTTAAATTTATTGGGGTGACAATGGCTGGTAACAATTACATAGTTTCCAGGTGTACAATTCTACATTACATCGTCTATGCATTACATTATGTGCTCACCACCCAAAATCAGCTCTCCTTCCATCACCCTATATTTGTTGTCCCCCCCCAACTCCTTCCCACCTTCCCCTTTACCCTCAGGTAACCACCAAACTATTGACTGTGTCCTTGAGTTTTTACTTTTTTGTTGCTTTCGGTTTTATATTCCACCTATAAGTGAGGTCATACATTTCTTGATTCTTTCAGTCTGACTTATTTTGCTTAATAAGATGGTTTCAAGGTCCATCCATGTTGTCACAAATGACTGTGTTTCATCTTTTCTTGTCACTGAGTAGTATTCCATTAAGATTTATCTTTTTAGATGGGTCTTTTCCTGCCCTCAGACTGGAACTTCCTTTACCTCTGGCTCTGTCTCCAGTTTGCAGATGGCAGAGGGTGAGATTTCTGACGCTCCATAATAATGTGAGCCAAGTCCTTATAATAAAACTCTGGATTAAATTAGAGAGATCCAAGATGGCGACATGAGAGGAGAACGCTGATAACTGCCTGGGAAGGGCCTTGTGAACAGAGGGGAATCCACAGGGGAAACCCTGAGAAGAAACCTCAACTAAGAGAACCACACAACGCAGAACAACACACAAAGGTTAGAGAAAAAAGGGGAGAGCTGGAGAGGAAAAGGGAAGCAGCGGGTTCGGGGACAGAGACTCAGAGCGCGGCCCGGGGCTGGCAAAAACAAAGGGGGATTGGGGGACTGCGGTCAAAGTGGAGCTGGATCGAGGGCGGGCTGGAAGCCGAGACCTAGGGAGCGTGGAATCCCCACAAGACTGTGGACAATTTAACATCTGAACTCAAGGGACAGCACACAGTGCCCTAATCAGATCACAGAGCCTAAAGTGGAACAGGGACTGTGGAGCAGGGTGGCTGCACTTCCCGGGGGGTGGGGTGAGAGCAGGG
>PVKE010032059.1:0-18682 GCA_004027555.1 Craseonycteris thonglongyai
GGCTTCCCCGAAAGAGTCTATATTATCTATTTTCTAACTGTGTCTTCGGAATAATTTTTTTTCATTCTAGCCTGAACATTTTATGCAAAAATAAACCATAAACAAAGATCCAACTACTTGTCCTTCTATTATATTCGACTCTCTTTGCTTCTCTGTCTGTATTAATGGTGTGTTCTCAACCTAGGATATCCATCCATTCTCCTACTGTTCATTCTATATACCACCTCACCTCTTTTAAGATTCAGCTCAGGTTTTCTTCCGGTGTCCTTTTATAAAATGTCTACATGCTACTCCTTTGTGATCTTGTCAAACCCTGTGTGTATCCTTAGAAATAAACCTACCTACCACTTTGCAGTTTTTTGATGGTGTGTCCATTTTACCTCATAACTCTGTGAAATCTTAAATGTATCTTAAATGTCTTTATATCCTTGGCATTTAGCAGACTACCTAACAATTACAGCCACTTAGTGGTTTAAAAAAAAAAATCGAAGGAAAACACTAACCTCCTTCAACTCCAGCAATACTTGAGGACTCAACAACATCTGACGATTGGTCATTTAGTCAGGATTATGACTCTACAATAATTGAAGGATGTAGGCAAAGTTTCTGTTAAAAATTCCCTGGGAGTCCTACTCTCTGCAGACCATGTTTGACAAAGGGTTGTGAGATCGGGTTCATGGCTCTCTCAAATCCTGCTTGATACTGTTATTACAATGCCCAAGCAGCTTGAATTTCTTGGACAAGCGTACACTATGCTGTAATAATTCTGAAGCTGTTTTTTTGTTCTGAAAACATATGGTGCTAGTTCAGATTTATCTTGGGAAAAGCTGGGCAGGAAGAGAAAAACTGCTGAAGGGCTGATATCTCTTCCAACAGCTAAGGAAACGATGGAGGGGCACTGGCGTCCTTCCTCAGAGAGCGCAGGCACTCTGCCAGTTTATGGTCCATATGCTGAACCCAGAGAGTGGCTTCAGTTCTAGTAACGATTGCCTCAAGTTGAGCGGTGCTGAAATTCCCCCAGAGGGCTCGCGTTTCCAGCACGCCTAAATGCTGTGTTAGAAAACACAGCCTCAGAAAAATGGATTAGCACTTTTAAGAAAACAGCTTATTTTTATTCTTCCTGGTTACAAAGTTGCAAGTTGATTTGCTCAGAAAGAGTTCTGTTTTCTGTTCAGTTGGATGCAACATTTATTCTGAGGAGAGCACATGGCACAGAATGTGGTTACAGAGAAAATGCTATCTCTTGGCTTATCTGTTGCAGAGTTTGCAATGGCGCTAAGAACACCTGAAATGAATAACACCCTGAAAGTTCAGTCTGTATCTACCCTGTGATTGATTATTTCATTATAATAGATCCTGAATTTTAGACAATAGTTTGCCCAGGGAATAAAAAAATCTTGCTTGATATGTTCTATGTGCTCTTTTGAAATATTTGCTTCATCTATGCAAACAATCTCTTCTCCCACTCTGAAGCCCCTTTCTAACACTTCCTTCCCATCCTTCTCTTTTCCTCTTCCGCTGTTTCTCTTTCATGGCAGCTCTCTGTCTCTCTCTGTCTCTGTCTCTCTCTCTCTCTCTCTCTCTCTCTCTCTCTCTCTCTCTCTCTGTTTCTGTCTCTTTCTTTCAAATATGTTAGTTATATACCAGGGCTGTCCAGAAAAAATCCAATCCTTGTGAATATAACGAGAATGCTTACATGTCTGGATACTCTTTAGACATCCCTCATATGTATATACCTATATACCATTTGCACATATGCATATTCAAAATAAATTAGACTCTGGTTGAGTGAATACAGTAGACTTTACAACTTGAGTATTATACACTCAGATTCCTTCCAGATAGAAGAGCAAAGGTAGTTTTCTAACACTTATAAGACAAAGATAGATAAGTAAATGTGAATATTATGTACCTAGAGTACGAATAGTTCAGAAAATATTGACAATAGTAGAAGGCATATAGTAACTTGAGAAATACAACATATTAAAAAAGGACAAAAAATTTTGCTAAGTTTCTATTAGTAGAAATGGTGTTATATGAATAGTGCATTTTTAGTTGTAATAGTGGATTAATAATGAAGAATGATTGAAATAAATATATTCTGATTAAATATTTAATGATTTCTAAAAGTAGTTTTATTCTAATCTAGATAGATCATACTTAAAGAGGCTGACAGAGTAAAGACTAGTTTTAATACATTCATAACATTAATTTCTAATTAGCTTATCAGGGAGGCATGTTCTAAATACAAGAGTGCCCTGATTTCTTCTGTATTTAACACAATTTGTGTGTGCATGTGTGCGCTTGTGTGTTCACATTCATTCTGTTATGATAAGAACTGGAAGCATAGCATTTACTGGAGCAATCTTAAATACTAATATGTTTAGAGACCTTTTTCTTTCAGAAAAAAATGAGTGATAGTTTCAACTCAATATTTTACTAATTATGATAAATTGTTGTAATCTGAATGAGTTTGTAGTACTGCATTTAGAGAATACATTATTAAAAGGAAATGTTATAATAGGATAATACTTCTCAAAAAAACAAATTTCAAACTAAAAATTAGAAGATATAACCTGAATACTTGGCTAATGCCATTAAAATATAAAATAGGAAATCTTAAAGTTTCCTGTCACCTTCATCAAGAAAAAAAGAGGTGGGGAAGCCAGGATGGCTCCGTGGGTTAAGCACTCACTTTGTAGCACCGGGGACCCAGGATCAAATCCCAGCCACAGCCCATGCAGACACATGTGCTGAACTGGGGAGTGCCCCCAATTCAGTTCTCTCTCTGTCTCTGTATCTCTCTCTCTCTGTCAAAAACAATATAAATAAATAAATAAATTAAATTAAAAAAGAAAAGAAAGTAAAAAAGAGGGAAGTTGGGATGGCTCAGCAAGTTAAGCACTCGCTTTACAGCCCTGGGGACCAAGGATCGAATTCCAGCCCCAGCCTGTGCAGCCCCATATGATGAACTCAGGCGTGCCTCCCATTCAGGAGGCCCCCAGCCCAGTTCCTGCCCTGCGTGACTGACACCCACCTGTGTGGAATGAAACTATGTCCAAAACTGACGATGTGAAACTATGTCCAAAACTGACGATGTGCAACTATGGAAACTGCTCTGGGCCCTCCCCCTTCTCTCTATCTCTCTCTGTCTCTGTCAAAAACAATAAAATAACTTTAAAGAAAAAAATGGGGAAGCCAGAATGGCTCAGTGGGTTAAGTGCTCACTTTGCAGCCCTGGGGACAGAGGCTTGAATCCTGGCCTTGGCCTGTGTGGACCCATATGCTGAACTGGGGAGTGCCCCCAGTTCAGTTCTCACCGGGGTGAGAGCCCAACCCAGTTCCTGCCCTGTGCAGCCCTGCCCCCACCTGTGGAATGAAACTATGTGGAAAAACCGATGATGTGCAACTATGGAGACTGTTCTGGGCTCTCCCCTTCTCTCTGTCTCTGTCTCTGTCTCTCTCTCTCTCTCTCTCTCTCTGTCAAAAACAATAAAACTAAATCTTTAAGAAAAAAATGAAAAGAAAAATAGTAAAAAAGTGTTCTTCCAGAAAAGATATACATATCTCATTTAAATCTACGTTTCTAACTTTGGCTCATTATTTTATTTATAGTCAAATGTTTTTTATAAAATGTTTTATAAAGAGCTACCACATCATATCTTACATTATATAAATAAATGTATCATATACATACTCCCTGCACATGTTATCTTCCAAACTGCACTCGACTCATGAAAGCAAGCACTGCAGTGGGTGTGGCCTGTCCTAACCCCATGAATACCAACCAGTCACAGTACAAATACTCTCAGCCAATAAGAACATTCTGTGTTCCAAGATGAGGGTTTTCTTTAAATCATTTTATTTATTTGATTGCACTGATACCTGGTGCTGCCATTTATCTGCTAGTAAACAGTTTTGATCCATAATGGTTAAAATAAACTGAATCCGCCAAACTGAAACACCCAGCTGAAAATGCTAGAAGTTAAGGGATGCCAGGATAGCTCAGCAGGTTGAGTGCATGGCTTGCAACCACAACGCCTGGGGACCAAATCCTGGTCCTGGCTGGTGCAACCACAGGGGTGGCAGCTAAGGTTCTTGTCTCCCATATAGGAGACCTCCAGTTTGATTCCTGCCCCACGCAGCCCCACATTCACCTGTGTGAAGTGAAACTATGTTACAACTAATGATGTGCAACTATGGAGACTGCTCTGGGTCCTCTCCTTCTTTCTCTCTCACCTTCTCTCAAAAACAATTAAAAAAGATCTTAAAAAAAAGAAAAGAAAGAAAATGCTAGAAGTTCAAATAGCATTGTAATTTTATGATAATTGGACCCATAAGTAAATGGTTGAAGGGAACGATGGGTATCTGAGATTAGTGGAAATACATTAATAATAGTATGGGTGTCAAAAAATCTTTATTCATGGGGAGGCTGGGATGGCTCAGTGGATTAAGCACTCACTTTGCAGCGCTGGGGACCGAGGATCGAATCCCGACCCTGGCCTGTGCGGACCCATATGCTGAACTGGGAGCTCCCCCAGTTCAGTTCTCTCTATCTCTGTATCTCTCTCTCTCTGTCAAAATAAATAATAAATAAATAAATATATTAAAAAAAATCTTTATTCAATCAATTAGTACAAATCTCTTGTAGAGCATGGGTCAGGATCATGGAGAGGTCTGACTAAACCTCAGGTTGTTGGCTCCACCTCCAGAGTTTCTATTCAGAAAATCTAAGGTTTGAACTAGAATGCTCATTTCTAAGAAGTTCCCAGGTGATACTGGGGCTGGTAGTTGGGGAGCAAACTTTGAGAACCATTTTTCTAGAGCAATATGTCAAGGGCTCTTCAATCTAGATTTCATCAGAATTACTAAAATATGATTTGAAAATTATTCGAGAAAAACAAAAATGGTGCTATTTAGCTAACTTACACACAAGGAATATAAAAAACAACCGTACATATGAGGGCAGTCTGGAAAAAATCCTGCCATTGTCAGTATAACGAGAACAGTTACATGGCTGGGGACTTCCAGACAGCCTTCGTATGTATATGTACACATATAGAGTTGTTGTTACATATGTACATATGTGTGTGCGTTCATTTTCCCCCCCACTGAACACTGAGTGAGATGTTGAGTAATCTCTTAGCTGAATTTAACTAAGAAAAAATCTGTATCCTTGGATACAGCAGGCCTCCATGGCTTGCCACTTCCAGCTCTTTCCCTTTGGTTGTTCACTCCCAGGGTCACATCCGGGAATCTGTCAGCATTCACACCTGTACCACCTTTTCTATTTCAAATTCTGATACGCCATCCTCTTACAACCCCTCAAACCGTCCAGGCTCTGGTTTCCTCTTTCTTTTTTTAATTCTCTTTTCTCCGTTTCTTATTTTATTTTCATCTGCTTTTATTATTTTTCTAAATACAACTACACCTAATGGGTAATCATCATAGTCATCAAGAAATTACTTTTTCTTTTTATTATTAGAAATGTTCTTGCTTTCTGGTCCTTCTCATATAAAGCCAAATTAGTTTAATCTAATCTAATCTAACCTAATCTAATCTAATCTAATCACTATCTTTCCCCTTTGACTTTCACATTACTGAGCATCTGTAGGAAAATATTACAAGATCACCATGTGAATGTGCAACCGGGAATGTGTGAGCTCCAGTATTGGTAGAGCAGTATTTGTACTGTCATTTTCTTTTCTTTTTTTTTAAATATATATTTTATTTATTTATTTATTTTTGACAGAGAGAGAGAGAGATACAGAGACAGAGACAGAGAGAGAACTGAACTGGGGGAGCTCCCAGTTCAGCATATGGGTCCGCACGGACCTGGGCTGGGATTCGATCCTTGGTCCCCGGTGCTGCAAAGTGAGCGCTTAACCCACTGAGCCATCCCGGCTTCCCCTCTGTCATTTTCTACAATCAATATTTCAGATTCTTATCACTGAAATCCCTTTTTAACCACCTTCATTACACTCTGGAAAAAGCTATTTAACTCCCCTGCCACCCATGTTTTTAAAAGTACCTAAAATGATAATAATAATAATAACAATAATAGTACGGTAGGCACCGGTTAGTTTTGCCCTTAGACTTCCTTCTTCCTTCACTACACTGGTGCCCCTGTCTTCACTCATCTCTGCCTCATTGCTTTCTGCTTCAGAGGAAAACAAGAGCAGAACAAGTGCTCCACACAGGTAGTGCTGCAGAAGTGCCCCGTTTCACTTTGTACGTCTTGTCACTGGAGGAGTGCCTAGGAAAGTAAGTGCCACTTCAATATTCTGAAACAAGGCCTGTCCACAGCAGGCTGTGCTTTCATTTACAATTATAACAAAAGTGAAAACTCACTCTTTTGAAATGTTTTCTTTCCTGGTTTATCTCCTAAAGCACCCTGTGAGTCTTTGGGTCCCTGTAACTCTTGCCTTTCAGCTCTGTCACCTACTAGCTCAGTCCCTGGTACCTCACAAGGACAGCTCAGTAAATGAATCAGTGGGCCATCCCTTATTTCTCATTTTCTAATTTCTTTTGATTTTCACTCCACGTTCGAAAATGATTTCCCCATTGTTTTCCCTTCTTGACTCTTACTTTTGTATTACATTTCATTTCATTATTCACTTCACAAATGTTTACACCTCATTTTAAAAATTATAAGACAGGCATAAAAATGCAAAGGAGAAACCCACTCACCCAGTGGTAACCTTTGCTGGTAATTTGTTAAATGAAAGTCTGGACACAGCTCTATGCTTATTTAAAGTTTGCAGTCCCTGGGTCTTTTAACTTGTTTTTGTTGTTTGTTTGGGCGGGGGTTGTTTGTTTGTTTGTTTTGGTTAGTACATCTTTTTTAGTGGGAATGGAGGGCTAAATTCTACCTGGAATAGCTCTTTGAAGGTGACTAGCATGGGGATTAGAGGGGACAATCACCTTGGAACTTTGGTTTCTATTTGTTGTTTCAAATGCCCTCTCACAAAACCTCTTCTGTTTTCAATGTTTGCCTTTTAGGGCAAGTGTTGCCCACAGCGAAGTCCTGTGAGGTGATCCGATGGTCACTGTTTCCCTTTTTGTCTTATTTCTATTGACCAACCATCTCCCTGAGCTAAGAAGCAGGACTGAACACAAAAGCACTTGAGACGCTCCTCTCCTGCCCTGCCTTGTAGATTTGGGTCTGCACAGGGTTACTTTCCCTTCCTCCCTTGGACTACCGGTATGTGCACTTCTAAATGGTCAACACTCTTCACAAAGTAGGACCAAATCACCTTTTCAGAACGATGTTACTCTTTTAAATAAATATGAGGTTGCACATAGTCTGAGGAGATAAATATCGGCTCTATGCACTATTCTTCCTCCATTCTTGTCCAAATTTTACTATGCAATAAAGTTTGTTTGTTTTGGTGTTTTAGTTTTAGGTTTACAGTCAGAATTCTTTCTTGCTACATTAAAACTAAATCCCCTTATCCCGGGTCTCCTGTGTCTCTGTGTATATATTCAGTGAGGCTTAAGGGAGGAGGTTAGAATAAAATGACTTAACTCTGCCATTTTTCATTGAAAGACCTGCCCATTTACTTTAAAATTCCCTTTATGAACAATGTACTAAAAAGAGGAAATTAACGATGACAACAACAACAAAAAACAACTAAAACCTGTTTGTAGTTATACCTTGCTCTGGGAAAGGCTTCATTTTATTTCCATGTGACCTGCAGCTCAGTTCAGTTTCTCTCTTCTTTGAGTTTTGTATACATATACAGCCCACCTGCCTCAGCATTGTGTTTCTAGCATGAAAGCTTGTTCGTTGTTTAGTGCTGAGAGCAACATCCTGTTAGAAGAGTAAGCTGAAAATAGTCACAATGGTGTTCTGATACTTTCTGGGCAACACCATTAAATAATCATCCTGGCTCTAACATCTTATGACTACTACTAACACTTCCTGCTGCTGCCGTTCAGCATCTGTGTGTTGCCAGGCGCTCTGCTAAGGGTTTCTATACATTTTCATCACACCAGAGCCCTGAAACTTGTCTGCTATACCTACGTTTTTTAAATGAAGAAACTGAACTTCAGAAAGCTTACCATAAATAATTTGTGCTACTTCATCAAGCTAATCAGTGGTAGATTCTCTCTGTTAGACTCCAGTCTGTATTTTTGAACTCTATCCAAATTAACACCAAATAACTCACTTACCAAACAATTTGTGCCTATTATCATGTGATTCATACATTATTACCTCATTGATTCATTCATTTTATTGCTCATTTCCAGAAGAGTCTTGCCACTCTTTTTAATATAAAATATCCCATCCAGGCTTAAAAAGCCAGTTTATTCCTCATCTTTCAACTTGTCCTTCCTCTGATTATCACAGCATGAAGTAATATTTCTTCTGTATTACTAATACATGTCTGTTTCTAACACTTATTTTTAATGTATCAGTTCACATTAGAAATACACTGATCACCTTTACTTCTCTGAGTTGTACTTAGCGTCTTCGACTCTGCCTGGTACAGGACCATTTCTTGTTCTTGTTTTCAGTACTTAATTTTAATAAATAGTGTGAAAAAAGGAGGGATGATAAAATGAAAACTAATGCATCATTTGATATTAGAAGACATGTCAAATTCTAGCATTTACTAGCTGTGTAATATTAGAAAATGTGACAGGGGCCACTGGACCTCAGTATTGTGATCCAGAAAAGAGGTAATAATAATAAAATCACTTGTTTTATCATTCATTAAGTTTTCAAGAGAGAATTAAATAGAATAATAAGTGTGGAAATATTTTATAACTCATAAAGTGTTATGTGACTGTATTTTATTATTACTAATAAAAACAGTTGATTGATTATTTAATTGACTTTTAGGCAGGGATATAGTGGGAAGTAAAAAAAAAAAAAAATCAAAGATGAGACTGTGAACCTAAAATAGAGTTGTAAGGTTGTTGATACTGTCTTATCTTCAGCTGAATGTACCTAGTTCCGCATTGCCTCAGGGCTTTTTTACCACCCAGTAAGATAAAAGGCTAGAAGATAAAAAGCAAGAAAAACTGTGGAGGTAAGGTAAAAGTCTAGCTGGAATACAATGCATCAAACCAAGAGGTGAGTAAAAGGTTTTTGAAAACTATTTCATTGACAAGCTACAAAGAGAAATAAGAGTTACCTGAAACATATAAAATATGGGTGCTCCTGTTGAATCAGCTAATGTGAACTGAGTCACATACACATAATTATGTGCATCACAAAGCAATGATATAAATACCAATAGTGAGTTATATGTTGATTTGACTAATATAAAGGATATAGTATAGTTTAGGACTACACTATATACTATTACTTACCATTAAAAAAGATAGTAAAATTTTTAAGTGAATATTTAAAATATTTTTTTAATCGAGAGTTATAAAAAATTTATTCATTTGCTTTGGAGGCAAACTAAATTTGGAGATATAAAAATAATTTGATGTCACATAATGCCTAAGAAACAGTACGCACTTAATAAATATTTGTTGAATGAATCAGTAAATGACCGTCACTAGCATACAAGCTAAATGCTTCTCTATGTAAACGACATGGCTGAAACAATGATAATTTTGACCCATGGTGCTGGGACATTAATTACATTTAAAAAAATAGAACTGCAAAAAAATTTATAATCTAGGAGAATGCACAAAATGATACTCTAGGAAAATGCACAAAATGTCACCTAATATTTTCACTGCTTTACTAAGAGAATTTCTCATTCATGCAAGTGTAATTATTATATCCTGTCTCTTTGTGTAGACACATTTGTGAACCACTTTAAATAAATCATATTTCTTTTATGTTTTCTAACAGTAGAGAAATTCTTCTTTGTGTCCATGAAATAATGCAGTTTCAAAAATATTTTACTAAACTGAATGGGTAATTTAGAGGTAAAATGTCATATATGTCATAGTGTGAGCTAAAAAAAAAAAAAAAATGAATGTTCTTAGGAGTACCTAGTAACTTTGAAGTATTAAATAGTGAGTTTTGAATGGTGGAGTTCAAGTCTCTCTCCTATGTAAAAAAAAAAAAATGTTTATATAGTAGGTTTAGTCATTGCTACTTTACACAATAATGTGCAAATTAAAATTGAGGACATTTAAATAATAGGCTTAAACCAGAGAGTCCAACCTTTTGTCTTCCCTGGAAAAATTATCTTGGGCCACACATAAAATACACTAACACTGATGATAACTGATGAGCTAAAAAAAAAGAAAGACAAAAAATTGCATAAAAATTTTCATAATGTTTTAATAAAGTTTACGCAGTCAAAGCTATCCTGGATTGCATGTGGCCCATAGGCCACAGTGTGAACAAACTTGGCTTAAGCTATTCAGAATTAGATATATGATAGCAGCAGACCTTTATTGTCATGCTTAACAGTAACAAAAGTTCTGTGGATGTTATTCAAATTCTACTCTGAACTGACTGAATGTTATGAAAGAAGTCAATATCTGAACTGGGGTATATATTTTTTAAAAGATAGCAGCATTACTTTCTTACCTTCAGTAGTTTTCTCATTGATTCTGGGTCAAACAGCAATCCTCAGACCTCTAATGTCTCCAATTCAAAGCCGGTGGTAAACTGCTTCAATTGTAACATAAAATTTAACATAAAGGTGATAATCTAGTAGTAAAGTAAGGAGACTCCATTGAGTTGTGAGCTGCTTGTCTTAATAATTTTTATATCCACTAGGCCTAGCATATTACCTGTTTTGAAATGGAAACTCTATGAGTATTTATTGAAATTAACAGAATTTAATTTATATAAATTTAAATGTTAAATTAAAAGTTAAATTACCTAAGCAATTCATTTTGTTTAGGTAGTTTTACTTAACTGCCAGTGACAAACATAGCATCAAAATGGATACAGAAATAAGAATTTCAGGGTTTTGTAAGCATTTTCTATAAAGGGACAAATCGTAAATACTTTTAGAGTACCAAAAAGCAACATCAAGGGTATTATGTGGTACTTATATACCTATTTAAAATGCAATCACCTAAGTAAGAAATATATAAAAGTATAATTGTTTAGAAGTACAATAACATTTCTTAGCTCAAAGGCTGTGTGAAAACAGGAAAGAAGTAGGCACATTTGGTCCATGGACTGTAGTTTGCTGACCCTTAAGTAGACCTTTGTACAATAAATTTGTATATTTTGTTCACATAGTCGACCTAAACATTTCTACAGATATGATCCTTCATAATGCAGATTTATGGACAATGAGGTATTCAGGTAATGGATTGAGATCAGTCCCTTGTAAATTTAGAGTAAACAATCAAAATGAATATTTAATTATGCCTTTATTTCACCATGTAAGTTAACAAATTCTGGGAGCCTTGTGGTTGATGTGGATAATAGCGCTTAAATAAGTTATATTGAGAATGACATCAGGAGAAACAAAATGAAGTGTAAACTGCACTACAGGGGATTGCCGGATGGCTCAGCAGGTTGAGTGCCCATCTTGCATCTCCGCTGGGGTCCCAGGATTGAATTCAAGCTTCAGCCAGTGCAGACCCAAATACTGAGTTGGGGTGTGTCCCCAGTTAGGTTCTCAGTGGGGCGAGCTTCCCATGTGAGAGGCCCCTCAGTTTGGCTTGCCCTAGGCATGCTTCCCATGTAGGAGGCCCCCTAACTCATGGGGGTGTGCCTCCTATGAGGGAGGCCCCTAGCCTGGTGCCTACCCTGTGGGGCCCTGCACCCACCTGTGGAATGAAACCATACTGAAAACTAATGTACAACTATGGAGACCACTCTGGACTCTTCCTCTCCTCTCTCTCTCTCTCTCTCTCTCTCTCTCTCTCTGTCTCTCTCTCTTTTTCTCTCTCTTGAAAACAATAAAAATAAAAATCTAAAATGCACTATAGGAAAAGGATGGGTTTAGATAAAGGGGAAATATTTTTCCTGACAGTAGGAGGAAGTTCATAAGCAAGTGGGCTTCTCTAGGAACAATGTGAAGGTGTTAGTTGGAACAGGAGTAGCTCCTCTCTCTACTGACATATCAGGCCATCATCCTAGACGTGTGATGTTTGACAAAAAAGAAAACACAAAAAACATCTAAGTATGCCTGGAGAGCTCAGAGGTTGAGCACTTGCCTCACAATTGCAAGGTCTGGGATTTGATTCCCATGCAAGCCCATATAATGAGTTGAGGTGCAACTAGTAACCACCAGGATGGCTCAGTGGTGAAGATTCTTGGCTCTCATGCAGAAGGCCCCCTGTTTGGTCCTTTCCGCACATCTACCTGTGTGGAATGAAACCATGTCACAACTAATGATGTACAACTATGGAGATTGCTCTGTGCCCTCCCCTCATTAGAACATCTAGCAGTAGGAAATGTTAGACTTAAATGAAAGCTATACAGGAAACTGTGCTACTCTTTGCCAAGAGGACTTCTGCCCTTTTAACAAAACAAAAATATGAAATAAAAAACACATACGCAATGAAAATACCTTCAATCAACCAATTTCTGTGTTTTAAATGAGATTAGACTATAGTCCATTAGTGTTGCATTATAAAAGAAGCCACATTCCATTTTCCCAACTTTAAAATATCTTATGTATATTACCTCTGGGTGATATAATAGTAAAATGTAAAAGAAAAACTAAAAAATTATAAAGATGGGCAAGGCCCTTAACCTTTTGAGCATTATAGTCCTCATGGGTCAGATGAAGATATTTTATCTAATAGGTGATAAAGACCTATTTGTCTTCAACCATGAACTTTCTTTTAAAGTTCAACCATGCACTTTAAATATCTAAAGTGGAAAATTACTCACCTAACCACCCACGGCTCACAGAAGTACATCTATGTATAATTCAACACTTAGAAACATGGTTCCCAAACTGTGTGTCAAAGTTACCTAGGATGCCACATTGAATTCACATGCCATCTGTCAGACACTGTACAAACTGTTACATAGAGGTAGTTCTGTTTCTACTGGTTTCTTTTAACCATGTTACTTACATTTTTTTTTAGGAACTAGCTCTTTGGCAGCTGCTGTGACAAACAGCAGGTACCACATGAAAAGCATTGTGGAACAAGAAATGAGAATGGTAGTGTACAATCTGATTCCAAGGCTTGAGAAGCTGTAAAATGACCAACAGGTTGCTAGGACATGAACAATTGTGTGTGTGTTGTTGTTGTTGTTGTTTTCAATACGTAACTACTTAATAAAGGGGTATGAGATATTTCCTTTTTCCTGGTGACATTGTGAAAATATTATTAAGGTACTAAGCATGCAGTGAATCAAGAAAGTTTGGGAGCCTCTGAGATTACCTATAAAAACTTTCTGGGTCATGTCTTTTTAGTATATTTGATTTCTGTAAAACTCATTGACCCAAATATTAAGTAGATGTGTCATAGTAATTATGATTCAAAAACTCAAAAACATTTGCTTTTAGCCTGCAGTGTTCTAAACACAAAGTTGCACAGGCTGACAAAGCCACTCCTGACCCAGGAGAGGTACAGGTTCTTAAAGAACCATTTGCAACCTTAAACCACAATTTTTCCATAATGATACGGTAACAGTTGGGTGGAAAGAGAAAGAGAACATTATGTTCATGATAATTTTTAAATGTTATACTATATTTCCATGTATTTCTGTGTATACAATAAGAATTTTAAAGTATGGGATGAGTGATGAGTGGGGAAAGTGAGTAGCAGGGAATTAAACATCTGAACAAGTTATCTCCATAAAATAGGAAGTGTGAGATCCTGTTAGCGAATACAATTCCTAGTCAGGTGCTCATGAGTGAGAAAACAGATGTGATTGGGGAGTAAATTGTCCTTTCCAAGAAGGTATAGGCCATCCTTTAAAGGAAAAGAAAACTTCAGACGTATTTTGATGCACCAGTTGTCAAAGACAAGATTGAGCTCCCTGCAGAGAAAAATCTAACATCATAAGTACAGTGATGCATTGGAATTTGAACGTAATCTGTCCCAGGACACTGTTCGAGTTCCAAAATGTTCAAGTTCCAACACAAGTTTTTCCCTTTTAAATAATAGAAACAGGATTAACCTGTTCCTAGGTGCCATGAACTCAAATTTTCAAAATGATTTTAACAGTAAATACACAGGACTTAAAGTAAAATATTAATTTTATTAATTTTAAGGTAAGATATTAACAAGTAGTAATATTTAAATAAACGTGAAAAAAAATAATGATGACACATTTGGATGCCTTAAGAGATGGAAGAGGAAGAAGAGTCATCTTCCATAACTTCTGGTGTCTGCATCCTTTGTCTTTAATGCCTTTTGCTATGGTACCACTTGTAGAGGGTTTGGGGTCACTGGTTGTGTTTGCTTTTGAGAACCAGCATTCCAAAGTGGCCTGATGTTGGCGACCTTTTTGCACTTTTCTGAAATGTTCAATGATGTTATCATCAAACAACTTAGCACACCTGTCAACTAGGGCTTTATTGGGGTGCCACTTCTTGACAGCTCCCTGGATTTTTGACTACATGCTAAGAAGATCCTTGATTTCACCAGAGGGAATGGTTTCAGGGTCTCTGTCTTCCTCCCCAGAGGTAACTATAGCAACAGCTTAGTCATATATTATGATGGGGTAGGGGTTGCTGCCTATACAATCTGTGTTAGACCAATTCCCCTGCACTGCTCTCAATGTATATTACACAAACAATGAGTGGGCGTTTGGATAAAGCTATGACCCATACAGTTGATACATCCCATGCGAACAATGTGTTGGCATTTAGATTCCAAAGCAGCATTCAGATTCCGAGACAAAATTTGCTTGATTTTTTCATTTGGATTCCAAATTGTTCGAGTTTTGTGGCGTTCAGATTCGAAGGTATCACTGTGTCATATTGTACCTACTGTAAATGGGAAACTGGACTCTGCACAAATTAAAATATGGACCAAAGTAACAAATACAAAACAACAACAAAATGTGTTTGTTTGTTTTTTATTAGAGAAAAATGTCTCTTTTTCAGCAGCATGATGCAATGAAATGTACATGTACAAAAGAAAAGATGGCAGTCCATCATAAGCCACAGAAACAGAAAATCCACACCAGCAGAAGGGCTGGTATTTTAAGAATTGATCTTAACTGTGTGCAAAAAAGATCGAAGGAGTGCTCCCAGGAGGTAAATTTCTAAAGCATTACTATGAGCAAATATCTGTAGTCCAGTGAGCACAAATGCAGATCCAAGAAAAGGTTAATATAAAACTAAGCTCCAAATTCAAATGCCATATGGATAGGATAGACAACAGGAATGAGAGGATGTGGGTAGTACGACAAAGCAGTGAACTAGAGAACTTTACTTGGTCAAATGGGTCAGCCTCTTTTTAGCTTTTTGGAATGATTGTTAGTTGGGAAAGAGGAACCGTTATTGTCATATTTTCTAACTTTAGGTATGTCAGATATCTAGACTTTATGTGAAAGTTACTAATCTTAATAATATATTGAAGACTAATTAAAAATAAAATTTTGAATTCCATACAGATCAAATGAACATGTGAAGACCAAAGTAAAATTTTGGCTTTGTATATCTTTTATTAAAAGATTTCACCAATACAAGTATTCAGTATTCAAAGATTGGTGATTATTTGAAGACATGTTTTTAATTATATAAAATAATAATATTGTGTGTGTGTGTGTGTGTGTGTGTTGTGGAGGAGAGAGAGAGAAGCTACTAAATAATCATTGTATTAATATATGAAGTTTCAGAATGGTCAGTTACAAAGCAAAAGATAACTAATACACTAGCAGAAGTCGGCAAACATTTTCTTTGAGAGTAACATTTCAGACTTGTGGGTCATAGAGTTACTTCACAACTACTCAACTTTGCTGTTGTAAAATAAAGGTAGCCATCAATAATATGTAAACAAATGTGCATGGCTGTGTTCAAATAAAACTTTATTTACAAAAAAAAAAAAAGGTGGCTATTATACAATCTGTAGTTTGCTGAGCTCTGGAAAGTAACCAGCCATGTAACCATTCTCATTATATTGACAGTTGCTAGATTTACATATATGGGCTGTTCTGAAAAAATACAGCCATGAACGCCTTATTTTTCATATTACATGGCTGGATACTTTCCTGAGAGCCCTTATACATATTTATATGTGTCCATTAAATATGTGTGTTTATATGCTTTTAAGAAATGTACAAATATATGAAGAGTTTCATAATTGGTGAATAAGGTAGAAAGAAAATTGAAGAATGGGTAAAAGGAAGACAATAGGAATGTTAGAGATAGCCTAGGTCAAAAGGTCAAAAAGTATGAAAACCACTAGTCAGAGTAAGTAGCCTAAGTTCAGAATATGTATGTCATATTTATAAATACACACATGTATACATGTATGCATGATGTTGGTTTCTCAAGAAATACTGCTAGCCACTGAATTATCTCTTTATGGTAATAGTTCATTTCAGATACGATAGATATCTAGTTTATACTCCTCTGAAACTTCTAAGTATTTAGGATAAATAAATCAATGAATGTCCATTTTTATACCTATTTTTCAAGTTTAAACTATTTCTCTTGGCATTATCTTTTAAATATTAATACAAAGTTTTGCTCAAGCTGAGTGCTGGCTTAATCTGGACAGTATACCCTTGTGAAAACAACCACTTTGACATAAGAAGATAGCCAGTCTAGTGAAGGTTAAACTGAGATAGCTATGTAAACTGTGTAGCTGACATTCAATTGGCCACATGTCACAAGATATTCAACAACTTCTTTATAAAATTAAAGGTGCTAATAGTAATAAGGCCTTTGTAATCTATCTAGCAGAGACCCTCAGAAAATCTGTTCCACTTAATGTTCTCCAAACTTCATATTAAAGAGCGTGACCCTGATCTTATTTAAGGAGAAAAAATTTTAAATATAGGTACTTCAGTTCTGTATCTGTACTGAATTCTAATGTGAATATCTTCGTTAGAATGCTTTGAAAGAGATTAGAAATATTGATTCTCATTTAAGTTCTCTTAGATCACCCAAATCTTCCTAATGATGAATTTCTTTAGCTAATGACCCTCTATTGGCTAGTTAACAAACTATAACGTGAACATTTAATACATTAATCCCTCAATAAACATGACCTGAAATCCCTAAATAATAAAAGTATCATTTTGCTTTCTGCCTGTAATTGATTAAATTACGGCATTAATGAAATGTCCAATTCTTCTTCAAAGTTCATATGAGCATAATCTGTAAGGCACAATAAGGTTCTAAAACTCAGTAGAAACTTTATTTGCCTTTCTTAGAATAGGAAAGAGAAGTAAGATTGGGTCACCCCAAACAGGAGAATAATTACAGATAAAAAATAAAGTTTATCCTGCTATGTGGTATAGACTTTTTTGTTTGCTTGTTTGTTTTAGATAGTTCTTCTGGCTAAGTCATTCTTATCACTGATGTATCCATTCACATACCAAATATGGGAAGTGCCAGAATGTCTCAGGGAGTTGAGCACTTGTCTTGGGATCTGGGGAGCAAATCTTGACTGCGGCCCGTGCAGACCCTTTGGCTAAACTAGGGAGTGCCCCTAGTTCTCCCTGGGGCAAACCTCCTATGTCTAAAGCCCTGGTTTGATCCCGCCCATGTGGAAGGCCCCTGGCTTGCAGGGGCATGCCTCCCATGCAGGAGACCTCCCAACTGATTCCTGCCCTGAGCAGCTTGGCACCCACCCATGAAATAAAACTATGTAGAAAAACTAATGATGTGCGACTATGGAGACTGCTCTGGGCCCTCCCCATTCTCTCTGTGTCAAAAATTATAAAAATAAATAAATAAATAAATAAATAAATAAATAAATACATAAATAAATACTCTTTAAAATGCCACAGGTGTAGAGAGGACGTTTTTGACTTTGTTTTTGGTAGGGCTGTCTAGAAATTAGGTGTGCTTGTAGGAAGCTCATTGGGCAATGTTCTTGCAGTTAGCACCCATGGAGGAGTGAAGAAAACTGGACTAGGCAGAGGAATGAAGTCAAAATTAAGATTTTTTGAAATACCTACCATAGGTATAAATCTAACAAAGAACGTGAAGGACTTATACACTGAAAACTATAAGACACTCTTAAAAGAAATTAAAGAGGACACAAAGAAATGGAAAAACATTCCATGTTCGTAGATTGGAAGAATTTACATAGTTAAAATGTCCATACTCCCCAAAGCAATATACAGATTCAATGCCATTCCCATCAAAATCCCACAGTCATTCTTTCAAGAAATAGATAAAAAAAATCATCAAATTTGTATGGAACCACAAAAGACCATGAATCGCAAAAGCTATCCTAAGAAAGAAGGATAAAGCTGGCGGCATCTCACTGCCTGACTTTTATCTATACTACAAAGCCTCAGTAATCAAAGCAGCTTGGTACTGGCAGAAAAACAGGCACGTGGACCAATGGAATAGAATTGAAAACCCAGAAATAAACCCACAAATTTATGGACAGATTAGTTTTGATAAAGGATCGAAAAATATACAGTGGGGAAAAGAAAGCCTCTTCAGTAACTGGTGCTGGGAAAACTGGAAAACCACATGCAAAAGGCTGAATGTGTGCTGCGATCTCTCACCATATACCAAAATTAACTCAAAATGGATTAAAGACCTCCAAATAAGAAAGGAAACAATAAATCACATAGAAGAAAACATTGGCACTAAACTTATGGACCTGGGATTCAGGGAGGACTTTATGAATCTGACCTCAATGG